>JARHVA010010343.1:65000-183862 GCA_037957365.1 Torreya grandis | reverse complement strand
TTGGTTGGTGGGGAAGCACAAGATGTATGAATATGAGATAAATCAAAGATAAATTCACAACTAGGAGTGGGGATATGGAGAGTTATGAACATGGTAGGACACTAGTCAAGGAGCAAGCTACTTATTTGGCTACATCTATAGAGTTAACATGTGTATAAGGCTAGGTAGCCAATTTATATGGATAAATTAAGGGAATACATACATAGATGAAGTCAATACATTATACCATTTTGAGTGGTAGTCTCAAAAATTGATGGATAGTGTATCTTATAAACTAAATAGGTAAGGTGGACCATAGCTACATCATTGATATTGTATTATGCTTATATCATTTTATTGTAGTGTATTAAACATTGGATCCATTGATATCTATCTGTGTGTGTGTGTGTGTGTGTGTGTGTGTGTGTGTGTGTGTGTGTGTGTGTGTGTGTGTGTGTGTGTGTGTGTGTGTGTGTGTGTGTGTGTGTGTGTGTGTGTGTGTTGTTATGACTCATGGATATTTAGGATGTATGTATTTTATTTTGAGAAAATGTGTTTAATTTATGATATATGCTATGAAAAAATGTATGATATATTTTTAATTATTTTCTAGAAATTGTGAACAAATGCATTGTTAAACAATTATGATATAAAAATGGAAAATAATGTAAAATATATTGTATCTCATGGAAAATAAATAGTATAACATACTAAATCATGTAGAGAAGTGTGTAAAACATAAGATAACAAGAGTGAAAATGAAATGACAATGTAAAACACACTAAAACATGTTGGAAAGCATGGAAAACTATACATAAAATAATTTGAAATGTAAAACACATTAAATCATGTTTAGAATCATGTAAAAAATAGATATATGAATTATAAATGTGAGATACAGGTAAAAATAACAAGTTAAATGACATGTTGATTTGTTTTAATAACTGGTTTAGAAAAAGTATAGTTTTTTGTAACTAATCATGGTATGAAGCTTAAAGATACTATGTGAAGAAATATTGATCCTATTTGAGGTGTTGTATTTCAACTCAAAAAGGGTAAAACCCAATGATTATAAATGATTATGAATGATAAGTGGATGTTTATTGAGGAAGCCTTGGTCTTATCCAAGGTCATACATTGAAACTCATAAAAGGAGAACAAAAGGTGTACGATCAACTAAAAAATAATATTCATGAAGGAAGAATATTTGGAATGTTGTAATGAAAAAGGGAGTGAAAAAATCATGACATAGGTGTTTGTAATAATATTTAGTAGGTAGGAGACACTATGAAAATAGTTAACTGATAAGAACTTTTTAGATGCCAAACCTCAAAAAGATAATTGTTTGAAGTAGACAAAAAACTTTGTAGGAAAATAAGTGTAGTACTAAAAACATCTCATGAAGGTTTTATAAAAAAGGTAAAGTAAAATGAGCATACCTCTAATGTTGTGCTACCCATTTTTTCAGGGCCCATTATAGATCCATAGGTCTACTATGATGATTGGGTACTTGCATGAGAGATTACTTATCACTATAGAGAGTTTTGAGAACTCATATCCAAGTATACTAGATTACCATATCCCAATGGACTTTAGTTCTATAATGAGGCCAACTGTGTAGTTTGATCTTTGATTATAAATAAGAGATGTGTTAAGATATGAATCACATATTTTAGTGTGATTTTAACTTTTAAATGATTATTTTTTCCTTTTTATCATTGCCTTTTGTTTAAATGATTTGTATTTTATTTATTTTTTGGATTTTTCTATTCTTCCTTATGGATTCAGAGTAACCAACATGAGTGATAAAAGAGTCAAAAATAAATAAAAAAAGGTATTTGGTTATAGAATAAAAAATAGCTTGATATTTTTTCATGTTGCTAAATAGTTAGGCTTGCCCATAAACAAGAATGCAATATCAAGAATAACCACATGCATGCTTTAGTATGAAGGGAATACAAGGGGAAAATGAAGATCATATATATCTATGTATGGAGTGATACAATGAGAAATATGTTTTTTAGTAGATCAAATGGTAAATATATGATATTAAAGGGGGATATATTTTGAAACCATGTCACAATAATAAATATATTATTCAAAAAATTGACATAACAAGTATAAATCAAAAACATCATAAAGAGAAATAGGGGGACAAATAAATGAAAATGAAATTAATCCATGAAAACATTTCCATGTGATAAGTAAAAAATAAGATTAATGTATTCTCATAAATAAAATCCAAACCATATGAAACTATAATAAATAATGTGATGATTACACCATGATGTGTTCACAAGTACTAATAAATTTCATGGAAAATATCATCCATAACATCTAATAGATCCTTGTGTAACTGTAATCTAACTTTAATCAAAGTCTCATCAATCATTGTAGAGAGTTGTGAAAAGACTTATTAACATGTTTCCTATACTAAAAAAGGTGGGTATGGTAGAATAAGCATGATGATCATGGGTTAGTTCCTGCAAGGGATACTCATTGTAAGGAACTAATGTTGAAACTATGATGAATATCCTTAGATATGTGAGTAAATGTGTGATATAAATAAGGTTAATATTTTATTCATGAATTTTTTAGACTATGTGACTGAGCCAACAAAGGCGTAAAGACACATAAAATCACATAAATACTATTTTATAACTTGACATCTATCTTGATGATGTGTAACACCGATGCCAAAGATAGTAATTTTACCCATATTTAGGATTGTATTAAAAAAGTATCTTAAGAGAAAGGTAGGATCTTGTCTATAAATTATGTTTTCTTTGGATGAATTGTATCAATTTAATACTAAAGATATCAATAATGAGTATAATAATTTTTGCATTTGTCATGAAAGCAACAATTATATCTATTAATATATGATAAAGATTGTCTATCTATAGTGGTATTAGAACCTGAGGTTTATTATTATTGATGTGAATGATAATACTTGGCCTAATGAATGAAAACTCAATGGATCTCAAAATATGTCTCATCTAATCATCATGTCCATATAAGATAAAACTTAGGAAAAGGTAGTATGCCATCACCAATAGGAGGAGAACTCAAAATAGGATCAGGACTAAGATAGTCCACTTAAAGAGATGAGCTCAAATCAGGTCAATGTAGTATAGATGACATCTCTAGAGAAATTAAGATATAAGGATTTGAATATATAGTGAAATGATAAGGTCATGTCATAGCATGGCCAAGGTGCATACTCTAAAGGGGTTCAACAATGACTAGAGTAGTGTGTGCATGTTCCATCTCAAACCTATGAATATTAGAAGAAGAAATAATAATATCAGGTACTATAAAAGGATATATAACTACATGAATAGAACTAAGAGAATGATATAAATAATAACAATATCTATGTATATCTACATTTTTATCTTGAGTAAAGCTAGCTAAAAATGAATCATCTAAAAAATATCCATCATCTTAATCAAGAGTGTGAAGATCAAGAGTACATGCATCAATTATTTTATCAATCAAAGAGGCATGATTAATGGAGTGTTTAGTTTTTATTAGAGTGACATGAATTTTGTATAATGGATTTCTATGAGAATAAGGTTATATATAAGGATCTAACTGAGTGATTATGTGAGGATAAATATTATAAGTTTTGATTTTCAAATTGATCTCATTATGTTCATCATCATCTAAATCTAAGAGATTAGGTGGTGTGTTTCTTATTAATTCAAGGTGACCAAAGTAACCTCTAGTAGAGTTTATAGGATAATTAAATCATTTTTATTAATGAAATGATAATCTAGGTAAAGTTTTGAGGGTAAGCATTTTAAAAACACCTCATTCTTGGAATTTTTCAAAATTACATGAATTGGTATCTCCTTTAATCTTATATATATAAATATTATAGGGAAACTTAAGACATTACATGCTAAAAATTCTATGACTCTCATGTAGTGTGTCTAAGGTCAAACAAGTAAAATGTTATATAATAGTGGGAAGTTAAATATCATGAATTTGACACATATATTGAATGGGGAAACTATGATAGGAATTCAAACACACCCTAAGGGAGGAAGTTATCTTATAATCATATCCTTAACATTTACTTCAAGTATATTTGAGATTACATTCAAAATATCCAAGTGTTTTAATAAAATCAAGGATGAAATTACATTAACCTTCATAAATTAATTCATATTTAACTTGGATATATCCTATATGGATGATAATGAATAATGTAATATCATATTCATGAAGAAATAACTCATCAAGAATAATTGAAGAGATAGAGAATTTGAGTGAAAGATAAATATCTATTGTTTCATCAATGTGAATAGACATTTATTCACACTATTAAATAATGATATCTTTAGACCCTAACAAAGTAGATTCCTTCCCAACATGTGGGGGATGAGGGAAGTTAATTTTTAGTAAAAATTTCATAAGATGATTATGATGATGAGGATAAGTTATCACGAATTATAAGAAAGGGATTTGAGATGGGAGATGTGAAAGTTCAACTGTAAGATCCCATTCATCATATCCCATTAGAATTATATTTGATAAAGGTGCATAGTGTTGAATTAAATCCTTTGAGGGTGTAGTATAAGTGTATTTAAATTGATGTTGGTAAAGTTTATTTGATTGATATTTAGTTAATTAGGGTTGATTGATTATATATATTTGTATTGTTTTATATGATGTGGTTTGAATCATTGGTTGTTTCTTGTGTTTGAGAGGAAGAAGTACCAATGAAATAATATTTTGGGATGTTTGAGTGAGGTGTCATATTTAAATGAGGATTATAATTTATATTGATAGTATATGATTTATTGTCTAATGATATCATTATATTTAACACTTATGAGTTTGTTAAATTTAATGGAATGGATTTCCATTTCCCCAATTCCATGAGATAACATGGGTAAGAATCCTAAATAGTATTAAACTTTGTAAAATTCCTATATTTAGAATGTAAATAATGATCAGTATAGGAAATTAGTCTTCTCATATTATTCATATTAACAACATTCTAATCATGCATGTTAGGACCCACATAAATTTTGGCATTATGGGTAGTGGGAGGTTGGTCAAAATTACCTTGATGATTAGGAAGGATATCTTTGAAAATATATAAATGAGATTTTTTTTGATTTAGGGCTTAATTTTAATTTTTGGTTTCATGAGACTTATCTACCACTTCATAGGCTTGTTGACGTGTATGTATGAGTGATTGATAATAAAAATTAGGTCTAAGAAGATAGTCCAAAACAAAGTTTCTTAAGTGGTGGTATGTTTCATAAGAATGGCCCTAGATTACATGAAACCAACATAAATTATGCGGATCATACAAATGTTTGCTAGGGAATGTAGGATTAATATATCTTGGTGAAAGACGAGGAAGACATTTTTAAATTTCTACTAAGGAAAGCAGTTTATGGATATCTAAATTATTTACTTGATAAAATGTATAACTAGGATGAGAATGATTGAAAATTGTTGATGAAATAATAGGTTACATGATATTACTTCAATTTATGTCTTGAATGGTGTGTATGGAATCATAAATACATGTAACACAATCACTGATTACATGTCTATTTTTACATTTCATAAGTATTTTAGTCCTTATAGGAGGTGAGAAGAATCAAATTTTTGTATAAGGAAATAATGACATTTGCCTTGATTAAAGGATTATTCTAAATATTTTGGTGAAAGAGTCCTCATGTATTATTATAATTTGTAATTAATAACATTAGTGAATAAATGAAATAGATTATCATTATACATGTTATGATCAAATTTGTTAGACAAGGATTTCCCCCATTTGATGAATACTTATGTTTTTTTATATTATAATTATTTGAAATAGATAGAATGAGATAAGTTTTTTTGAGGGAGATCATTCTTTTGGAATTATTGAAGTAATGCGTTGACTAAGTATTTCAATCTAGCAATAGAAATAATTTAAAGTTGATTATACCAATCTAGAGTGTCACCTAAAAAAGGTTTTATCTAATAGTTTGGTGGAGGCAAAGGTGTTGATTTTAACCCAATATTTGTATAGTTTTCCAAAATATTCAAGTGTAAGGTTAGATCAGTGGATCCATTATAAGTGATAATGAGAACTATGTCACCTATGTCAATGTTTTCAATTTGAAGAAATAAAGGTTTACTTTATAAGTGTTTAATAGATTTTTTAATAAGTGGAGGTTGTGTTTTAATGGTACCATGTTCATCTATAATGGGTGGGTGGGGGACATTAGTATTTTCACTCCCCATGGAGTAGGTTAAGGATTATTTTGTTAATGACTTAGGGGATTTTACATTTCCATCATTTGATTGGCACTATTAGTTTAAAAATAAACCATTTGATTTAAAGTTTTAAATAATAATTGATCAGTGTTAATCATATTTTAATTAGCATTATGTGAGGCATTGAGAGTTTGAGATGGATTAGTATATTTAGATGCACTATTGGTTATATGTATTTGAATATTAGTGTGGGTATTTTGAGTAGACCCACTAAAGGTCATGCCTACCATGTTTGTAGCAATAGTTGGAATAGACGATTAAGAAGGCATGGAGGAGGATGTCATGATAGTATAGGGAGGCATGAGAGAGGGAAAATATGTGGTATAAGTCATAGATTGACTTTCCCCAAATCCTATAGCAAATTTATGTGAAGGTGAATGGGGTTATCCAATGTGAAGCCTAATAATGAATTTGTAAATGACTATCGGATCCTTACCTTGATGTTGAGGGTTTTCATTGATGAAGGGGATCATTTACAAGTATACTTAGGATCACTTACTCCTCTATTCCTACTAGGGAGGAGTTCCATAATTGGTGGTTGTAGTAGTAAATAATCATCATTTTAGTTTGATTATGTTGTGTAGCTTTGTCAAAAATAGGTTGCATGATGAAAAGCTTATCTAGACACTTACTAGGGAAATAAAAATCAACAAGTTGAAATGCGTGAGATAAATTTGGTTGTTAAGGATTAATATGTATAGGGTAGTAAATACATATTTATTGTTAGTGGTTACTTAAAATATGGTCAATATGGTAAATTTATTATTGGGAAGTTAGTTAGTTAGATATATGTATTATTAATAACAAATAATATTTATCATATTATTATCTAGTTAATAGAGTGAGTTATTAGAGGGATTGGAGCATCCCTATTTATATTAAATAATCTTCCTATATAATGTAATTGTATTTTTTTTAATAATAATGTTATATGACTTATTGATTTTGTGTTATATGCACTTTGAGCCTTATACTATTTCTCACATTATGGATTAATTCATATCAATGGTATTAAAACATGGACTGCTAAGCCTCTCTGTACAAAATTAATTTTTTGAGTTGCATTGTTGTGATGAACACATGAAGTTTCTATTCATTTATTTGTTCACCCATACTTACATGTCATCCACAAATTGTAGTGAAGACCACATGCACATTTTTGGCTCCACCATCCACTTACATTTTCCATCTCCTTTCCACAACATTCATCATATTCATGGTCCAAACACTTCATCTTGTTCTTTGTATGCATTTATGAAAATAAATATGTGTGTGTGTGTGTGTGTGTGTGTGTGTGTGTTTTGTGTGTGTGTGTGTGTGTGTGTGTGTGTGTGTGTGTGTGTGTGTGTGTGTGTGTGTGTGTGTGTGTGTGTGTGTGTGTGTGTGTGTGTGTGTGTGTGTGTGTGTGTGTGTGTGTGTGTGTGTGTGTGTGTGTGTGTGTGTGTGTGTGTGAGTGTATCTGTGTGTGTGTATTTATGTATGTGTATATATATATACATATATATATATATACATACATATATATATATGTATGTATATATATATATATATACATATATACATATATATATATACACACACACATATATATATACATATATACATATACATATATATATACACACATATATACATATATAAATACACACACACACACATACATACATACATATATATACATACATACATACATATATACATATATATATATATATACATATATATATATATATATACATATACATACATACACACACACATGTGTGTGTGTGTGTGTGTGTGTGTGTGTGTGTGTGTGTGTGTGTGTGTGTGTGTGTGTGTGTGTGTGTGTATGTATGTATATCGATTTCTAATTTTTTATTTGTTTGTATTATTTTCGTAGCTATTTAATTCCAAAATCTTATAAAAAAAGAAAAAATGAAAAATCATATATATATATATATATATATATATATATATATTAATTTAGATTTTTACAGAGAGCCATATAGAGATGCACAATTCTACATGAGGGTTTGGTAAGAAGTTTTAGTTACAAAAAGAAAATATTACTTTATATCAGATTTGCTCAACACTTTTTATTCTAAAAAAGCTTTGATTATTCATAAGCTTAGATTTATTTTTGATAATCTCAATATATATATATATATATATATATATATATATATATATATATATTACTTTAGATTTTTACAGAGAGCCATATAGAGATGCACAATTCTACATGAGGGTTTTGTAAGAAGTTTTAGTTACAAAAAGAAAATATTACTTTATATCAGATTTGCTCAACACTTTTTATTCTAAAAAAGCTTTGATTATTCATAAGCTTAGATTTATTTTTGATAATCTCAATCCTCTACAACCTGATCTATCTAGTTCAATTTGCCTCATCTAGAAATATCTTCTCAGTATTTGGGCCCATATCCACTATTTATAACAACTTCCTTACAACTTTAAATGATGATTAATAGGTTAGATTACCTCATTTGGACTTAAATCCATTGATTAACTATACTTTCAAAAAAATTCACTCTAATCCTAGAGTTACATAATCCATGACACATGATCTCTATAGATATCTCTACTAACTTATCTTCATGATTTGAGTTCTCTCTTGCTACATGACTAAATCACTCCAAATCATTACTTGTCACAACCTCCCTCATCCCTAGAAATAGATGAGTTTTCATTTTAGATTTCTTGTAGGTATTTTCATTTGATATTTTAGGTTTTATTTAAGTTTGTGGTTTTGTTTTTATTAAAACTAATTTATCATTTTAGGTTTAGTGGTTTTAGAATGTTAATACATGGCTTTGTTTTTATTGCATAGTTTCTAAGTTTAAGTGTTTTGTATGATTTATTTAGGTTTATATTAGTTGATATTTTAATTTTTTAATTTTAAAGTGGTTTTAATTTAGTTGTTTTTAATTTTTCATTTTTTTAAGGTATGTAGTTATTTTAGATTTTAAGTTTATGTACTAGTTTTATTATTTTAAGTGGTAAGTAGTTTTTCATGGGTTTTTATTTATTTGTTTTTATGTTTAGTTTTTATTATTTTATTTTGTGAGTATATTTTTTTAGATTATATTTGTTGTTTTAATTTTATGAATTTTCTATTTGGGTTTAACATAGTTTAGTTTTTAAGTTTGAACTTTATTGTCAAGAGTCATCTATTTAAAATTAATAAAAATGTCAAATGTGTCTTTTCTATTTATAATCAAGTCTAAAACGTCATTAATGTCATTTATAGTCTTGAGTCATCTTTAGATTTTTATATTAATTCTAATAAAATATGTTTGTAAAAAAAATTAAATAAAGCGTATTTAGATAGGCAATTCCAAATTTTAATAAAACATGTAAAGTTTTTATTCTATAGACATCGACTTGTAATGTACTAAATCTCTTAGTGTAAAATCAGATGTATTTTTAGGTGAAACTAACATCCACATTCTAGAGGGTAATATAGTGATGTTTAGTTGTCCCTTATCTCTCCATGTAAACACTATGGGAGGGTGTTAAGTGTTAGTATTTACATGGAATTAAATAACTATTTACTATTAGTTGTTAGTTATCCTTTGGTCAATATGGTAAAGTTGTTATTGGGCACTTAGTTAGTTCTATATATTATTAATAGAAAATAATATTTCATATTATTATTTCATTAATAGAGTGAGTTTTTATCAGGATCAGAGCATCCCCACTTATAATAAGTAATGTTACTATATAATTTAATCATATTTTGTTTAACAATAATGTAATATGATTGACTAAATTTTGTGCTCTATGCAATTTGAGACTTCAAATATTTCTTACACTATGGATTAATTCCTATCATTGGTTGATCTAACTAGACTAACTTGATAATAAAAATATCTATAAACACACTATATCAAGCTATTTGATCTAGTTATACTAACAAGATAATATAATAGTCTATAAATAGACTCGATTGAGTTGGTCGACCTAGTTGGAAAAGAAGATAACATGATAGTCTAAAGAAATATTATCAATCTAGTCAACCTAGTTGGAAAATTAGGATGATATGATATTATGAAAACATACCACATCAATTTGTTTGACCTAGTTATAAAAATATGATAATATGATAGTCTAAAAATAGTCTAGATCAAGTTGGTCAATCTAATTGGAAAAGAAGGAAAATAAAATAGGCTATAAATTGACTATTTAGAGAGACAATAAAAAAGCCTACTAAATCAAGCTAGTTGATCTAGTTATGTAGTCTTTATTTTTTTTAAAAGATGCTAAGACTGGATGATTTAGTTTTAAATATGGAAATAAAGTTAATCACACATGTAGCTAGATCAAGTTGGTTAATATAGTTGAAACACACAACACATAACTTATATCAACACTAGATAATAAAGTCTATAATAAAACATAGAATGCCAAACAACAACTAGAAAAAATGCAATATAGATGCTAACTAATTATCTAGAAATAATATCAAGAAGTTTTAGTAAATGTTGTGTTTAATAATATAGGCTTCCAAAAAGACTGATTTATAAATTAGATAGTGGTAGCCTAATGTTTTAGAGTGATATAGAGGAAGTATCAACTTAATAGCCCACTAAACTCAATTATAAGGGTAATTTTGAAGGAAATTTTCATAACCAATGCACAACATAATCAAATATATGGTTATATTCCAAAGGTTAAATATAAAGATAAATCTTAGTCTTTTTTCGAAATAGCATGAAGTACCTAAAAACTAATGATCATGTTTAGCTCTGTACTATGGATATGAATATTGGGGAAATATACTCACACAATGATATCAATAAACATTATACAAGGACCATAAATAGAATATATTTATCCCTTAATGAGATTAGTTAATTATTTTTAAAACTAACATTAGACAGTTTCTAGGGAAAACCAAATAAAATGAAAATAAAGGCAAAATTCAATTTTTTGAAAACCAAGTTACAAATTTTGAAATAAAATAAATATCTAAATAAGAGATACTATGAAAATAGAGGTTAATTTCATTTTTTTGCACTATAATTTTTGAAACATAGAGAATAAGATCAAACATGATAATCTAGTTGAGCAAATAATATGGAACAAAATCAATCTACTCAACTAATTATATTAAAAAATAATCCCAAATAAATAAAACTAATCTGGTTGACTTAGTTTTATGGTATTAAATAGATACACAACTAAATAGAGTTGATTGATATAGTTGATTATTTGAGTACAATATTACAAAACTAAAAAATTGAGGAAAATAATATAATATTTGAATTTTAGCTAAAAAGTAGGAAATGAAATTTGCTAAAAAATGAAAAAAATAGAAATACTAAGAAATTAAGAATGAACCTAAAGAATATAACAATATCAACTATGTTGATTTATTATTTTTTATCTTGTAAGGGTAGAAAATAGTGTTATTAGATTATATCAATCCAATCGATCTAATCTAAATAAAACTGATAAAAATGAGAAAATTAAACTAGATAAATTAAATCAATTTAATTATTTTAAAATAAATGAAAAAAATGAGAAGATCAATGTAGTTAGTAATATAAGTCATAATAAATAACTAGGTCCACTAGTTTGATCCACTTCGTTGAAACTATGAACCCTACACATAGAGAACAAAATAGGATCGACATGCTTTATTTAGTTAGAAACCTAAAACTAAGAGATAAAACATGATCTATATGTTCAATATGGTTTAAAACCTACACACATAATATTAAATACAATAGATATGTTTGATCTAGTTGAAAACCTATGCACATATTGAGAAAACAAGATTGACATGCTCAATCTAGATTACCAAATTTTGAAAAGTTAAAAATTTAAAGGGTTATATTCATGTCAAATTCGCTAGAATGTATGAGATTAATTATAATGGATATTTAATTTATCCTTCTTAGTGTATTTCAATCTAAGAGAATTTAATCTTATAAAATAATTTATTATATAACTATTTATCTTAAGACATGACTAATTTGGATCCACTAAACCTAACTAGAGGATATCAACACAAAATAAGATGGGTTTAAGTCCTCTAGGAAAATTATACCTTATAATAACCCTAGGTATGTCTATACTACATAAAATAAATCTAATCTAGTGCTCACTAAATATTATGGCATAAAGTGGGGTAGTTAACAACAAAATAGAAAAACTATGCAAAGAGAACCCTACTCAAATAAATGTCTATATAAACTAACCAAGTAGTACAAAATTAATCATACTACTTTATGAAATATCTATCTACAAAATGAAATATTAAAGTGAGGAATAATTACCTTGAATTAAACCTAGAGTGCCTTAATACCTCCCTTAACAATGGTTTTTTGTAAGAGGTTGTTGTGGTTTTATAAATATCACTCTATATAAATCAAATCTAGGCTATAATACTCCTACTTTTCAACCAAGACTTTCCAACAAAATAAGTTTCTTTCATTCCAAGGAAAAACCATAATAAATGACTCTACAAGTGTATAATGAACATAATTTTGAGCTATAACAATGTGAATAATAAATGTCCATTTTTATTGGATTGAAGTGAAGGGGATGATAATATGAAAGGATTGACCCTAAACATTCCAATAATTTAACCAATGAGATAAATCAGCTCGATCTTGTTAGGTAGGAAAGATGTTTGTTGAGTATTAAACTGGGTTGATCATGCCAAGATAGTTTCATAATGTGTGCTCAATCCCTAACAAGATTGACTAGGCTAACATAGTAGGAAAATAAATAAAAGGGCATGCTTGCTTAATTAGGTGATATTTTGGAAGGTGAATTTCTTGGAAGAGTGGATATATTAGTTTTAATTACTTAGGGAGTTGGATAAAAGTGGAATTTAGTGGTGTTAGGTAATGGTATAGGGAAAAAAATTATTGATAATCACAAAAAGTCTATGCAACCCTTTCTTGGTTTACCCTTTGAGGCAATCACTTAAAGAGATTGAAACTCCATATGTTCCTAAAAGAGATAAAACATTAGTAGATGATAAGTTTTTAAAATATTGTGTGTATATAGGTTGATTCAACCAAAAATAGATAACATAGGACACTCTATTAGGTCATATGAGTCCTCATTCAAATTTATAAGCCCATTTTATAAAGCTACTCAACATGGAATTACAATTTTAATCATAGCTTGAGTTTGAAACTAGGCACTTTGATTGGGGAAAACCACATAGGGCCCTATCTTAACGTCAGTGAGTGTTAGATTTAATTATTATACCATAGACAAAGATATAAACCTTTCCATATTAATTTTAAACCTAAATTGATACCATGGGGGACATGGGATCTTCTAGGATCATTAAGTATGTATAGGCCATTTGGGTGAATATGGGCTAGTTAGTGTAGGTAGGGTCAACATGGGCATTGTAATGAACATTTGAGCATTTGTGCATTGCTAACCACTCCAATTATTCCATGTGATTCAATTTGGTGTATGTTTTTTTAATTTTACATTACCTTGTTGGTGTATTATATATTCTAACAAAAAAATTAACCTACATCTAAGTGTTTTGTTTATTCAAAATAATTGGGATTACATTAGTCAAGAGATAATGCATTGGGATAAGGTAACATGGTAGGTATATATAACCACATTTGGTTTACAAGGCCCAAAATGCTATATGAGGCTTTGGTAAATATAGGGTACATTATTAAAAATTGTTGTTATATGATGTATTAATATTTTAATGAATATAATGGATACTTGTTGTGCACAATTATGTTATGATTATTAATAAAAATATTCTTTGATTAACATTATTTTAATGGTTTTTCCTAGTTTATCTTGATGTGAAGTAATTTTGTGTGGGATCAATTTAGAGGTTACTATTACCTCTTTAAACACCTCATGTGAGCATCTAGAAAGCAGTGATATGCAAACAATGTTGGTTAAGGTATTAATATAAAATTAGCTAACATTTTGATATTTTGGGGACCTCTAATGAGATTCATAGTTATATGATGCTCACCCATGTTACAAAATTTGATATTGAGGAATGTAAGAGGCACTTATTAGAGAATATCTAGAAGCATGATTTTTTAATCATTTGTATGATTCATTGTATGAAGTATTTTAATGTGAGTTTCATAATAATTGATTTAAGTTGATTTTATATTGGATTAAAAGTTTTTACATTAGATGAATAGGATATATATATATATATATATATATATATATATTATAAAGTCTCAAGTCATGTTGTGAACTTACATATTAGACACATTTATACAAGGTGTGATTAAAAGCTACATTTTGTAATTTTAAGTAATTACCTACAATTATTTAAACAATTAATTATTTATTTTACACCTCAAAAAAATTTCATAAAAAAATTAAAAATATAGATCAAGATGTTTATTTTTACTAAGGTAGAAGGGATGGACATGTAGTTAACCCACACTCATACAAAAAGGTTTGAGAATGGTGTGAATTTGGGATAATAGAGACATGAACCTATTTTAGATATTAGGAATGGAGACATGGAGAATAAATTTCATATAAATAAATACCATGATAAATGTGTACATCACCATCATAATGAGTTAACCACATCAATGGTTGAGGGAAGACCCAAATATGATATAAACTAATATCTATTCATGAGAACCATGTCGAATATATTAGTTAATACAAGCACAACTTGGAGTAGGAAAACATATATTTGTAAAGATGAAATGAGGTGTAGATATATGGGGTCATATCATAGTGTAATTTTACTAATAAAATATCATTTGAAGGAGATGAACCTAAATTCCTAACCATGCCATAGTATCATATGGGAACATAGTATTTAGATAATGTTTTTGAGCTATATTTAAGGTCCATGATAGATTATGGAATGAAGGTCAAGAATTTTAATAATATAATATGTTATAATAATTATTAGTGGTGAAAATTTAAATTTTAAATAGTAATATAATTTATTTAAATTTAAAGGTTTGTAGCTCGGTAAAATTAGTCCCTTAACCAATTTATTACTAGTGTGTAAGGACATATGAGTGGAAAAAATAAGGTTATTGATACTATAATATGATAAGTGGAAAATAATATAATTAGTATAAATACATCCAAAAACCTCTATCAATATGGTTGGAGGGGGATCTAGTCATCCTCCCATTTTAGGAAGATCTAAAAAGCACCATGTTGTAGGCGAGTCTAATAATATCCTATTAGAGAAGGAATTATGCATAATGAATATATACATATATTTTTGGTGGTATAATTTAATTTGGATTATATAATAAATAATTTTATTAAGGTGTATTTTTTATATGGTAAATTCTCCATGTGTAGGAGGTTATGGAGGGTCAAAATGCCCAATAACCATAATTATATACTAACAATCACAACTATCAATCAAAACAATCATTGGGGTATATGATGTAGGATGTCATTATAAAATGTATCATATATTTTTTCATGACAATAATGTTAAATATATTCTCTAAAAAAATAAACTTAATCTTCCCAATTTGAGTAAGTGTACTCAAGACTGGTACACTAGTTTTTACCCAATCTACAAGCATTGATATAGAGGAAGAAAAGATGGAGTTTCTAGATTAATTTGAGTAACTTGAGATAGAGAATAAAAATATTATTTTCATTAAATAAGATTTATCAAGTTCAATAAATTTTTGTGTGCCCATGATCAAAGGTTTAATGATTTACTGGCTAAGTTTTTATATAATATTGATTCCTCACTTTGTTAAAAATGGTTTAATTAAGGGAGGGATAATAATTTTTATCATGAGTTAGTAAACAAATATTTTCACCCTAAGGAGCCATTAAATAATACCTTATGGTTAGAACTTGTGGGTTACTAAGTAGATATCCAAGGGATTGGAACTAGTTTGGATGCATAAATTGGGGAAGTGGAATTTTTTTTAGAGAGGCTTGAAAGTATCACACACCAAGATGGGAAGCTTTGTTTTTGCTGTGTTGATTTAAATATAATATGGAAAATTAGTGTCAATGAATACTTTTTTTTGTAAGTATAGGAATGTAGTTTTTGACTAAATATTTTCATTTTATATGCAACAATAGGTCACTTTGATTAACTGAGGACTTATGGATTTTTAGTGTTTTAGATTAAGGTAAAAACAGGTTTTGAAGGGACCCTAAAACTCTGAACAAAAGGAGAAAGATAAAATAGAAACATCCATAGGCAAGCCAAAATCCTACTTCACTGAAGTAACAAAACCAAGATACAAAGACCAAAAGCTAACAATGAACATCCAAAGATAGGCCCCAATTTTTACAGAGACCTAGAAACTCCATAGTAAAAGTTCAAAAAACTAGGTACCAAGACCAGAAAACACAACCAACTAGCAGAACCAACTAAAATAACTAGGAACTATTCTACTAGTTCCAATATCATCTTCACTGCTTCCTTACCTTTTGCAACAGTGTCCTGGATGGTAGCAGTCGCCTGTGTAGATCCCTCTTGCATTGCTTTCTTTCTTGAGCTTTGTCTAGTTCTCTTACTAGGTCCCTCCAAAGTTTTGATTTCCTCATTTGCTCTTTTTCCAATGTTTATAGCAGCATCACAAATGCTAGAGGTTACCTCTTCCATCTTTATTCTGCTTTCCTTTATGAGTTCCCTTAGGTTTCTCATACTCTTTGAGTATTATGGGAATATCCCTCATCTACTTTTCCATGTTATTGATTTTGTTCCAAACTGCCTCCTGTTTACCCTCCATTATTTCCATTTTCCTTTTGATTTCCATTATCTCCTTATACATCCATAAATCAAATTGAAGGGTAGCATCAGCTTTACAATTGGCCAATCTAGTAGTTTCGTCATTCTGCCTTTTGTCACTCCAATCTTTTGTGTTCTTTTTAGGACTGCTTCCAACTTATTCAATATAATCCTCCGTTTCCATTCGTTTATGTTCCTTTATTTTAATAGGGCTTACATTTTTGTTACTTACTTCCTTTACTTGAGCTCCCATTTCCAATATTTGGTTAGCAACCTGAACTAGATTTTCTTTTTCATTAATCGGATCAAGGTCCATAGCAGGATCATCTCGATCTTTATCCATTTCCTCAAACTTATGGATTTTTAGTGTTATTTATATAAGAAGTGAAATATAAACTATAAGTGGATGATGTTAAAATAAAACATGATTTTCAATAAATGTAGATCATTTTGTTAAATGTAATACTTGAGTGGAAATGATTAAAATGGGAAATTATAAGTCTAATTTTTGTAAGCTTCCCAAAAAAAAGAAACATACATAAATATAATTCAATTACTTCTTAAGATGAAAATGAAATAAAATATTAGTATTTTAATGAAATTTAAACATTGACACTAATAAGAAATTTTAAAATCAACTTATAGAATATAAAAACTCAATAGAGAAATAACTAATATAATAGATGGAAATATTCACAAAAATCCTATTGAATGGGCCCATTCTTAGTTAAATTTAATATTTAATTCTACCCTTGAATTAATGTAGATTACTTAGAATCATTTTCTATTTAACAATACAACTAATTCATAACAATGAAGGAATTATTATGAGTTTGATTAGAGACACTGTTCTAAAATGAATTGTGGACTAATTATAACTATAAATTAATATTTATAGATTTTAAAAACAATATATAACATAAAAATTCTTCATTAAATAGATAAATAAAATATTATTTTCACTACACTTACAATTACTAGTTACAACAATAATCCATAACAAAGTTTAAAGTAGATATAACAACAAAACATCTATGGTTAGAGATAAAATATTGGAAATTACTTAATAAATTTATATATAAAATCAACGTGCAATGAGGAAAAGGAGATTAAACAATAATTTGTAATAATATATAAATATAAAAAAACCTTTATTCTTAACTTACATGAAAACAAAAAATCATTTATCCATTTTTGATGTTAGAGCATCACTACAAATACAAAATTTTTGGTTTTTTTATATGTTTTTTTTTAGTATTTGGTAAGTAATAATAGTATTAAGGTTCTTATAGTAATAATTCTTAGGTATTAGGTAGCCTTGAAATTTGAATTTGGTCTCTCTAGGCATTTTCCTACCAAAATGCCCAATTCAAAATTTTGAATGGTTTCCTTTAATTTTAATGTCTTTAATAACATTTTGAAAACTTTTTTTGAGTGATCTTGATTAGGATACATGTTTTAAGATTAATTGGCATATTTTTGGCGTTTGACCACCTTTGTGGTCTCTCTTTAAAAAAAAAAAAAAAAAAAAAAAATTGATGTAAGTTCAAAATTGCATTTTGTTCATATAAAGCCTACGTTGAGGGCAACCAAGAAATGTTTAGAGATCTTTTTTGGAATATATAATGATTTTATAACTTATAATGAGTTAATATTAAGATAATAGAAGATTTTTTATCTTCAATAAATAATAGAAAAGCTCTAAACACAAGTAGAGGATTGTTTTCTTCAAGAATTATGTGCATGTACATATGAAACATGAATATCAATGCATGAGAATAAAATTTGTGATATGTTTTGATTCAGAGTAAATATTGATAAGTGTGGTTTAATTTTTCACATATAATACTTAGATATGTAAAGTAGTATTTTATCATTTACAGGTAGAGTAAGAAGGAAATTAGACTTAGTATAATTTAGTGTTGTTATTATCAAGGGTCTTGTGAAGGAATAAAGATTTTGGAATTCATATGATGATATTTATGATAGAAACAATCAGATAAAGGTTATAAGTTGAACACATATTTTTTTAAATATAAAAACCCTTCTTCACTAAAATATACAACTCTACCTACATAGTTTTGTATCCTATATTAGTGTATTATTTGGGTAAGATGTGTAAGTTTTTTAATCTTATTTTTAATAGAGATAAATTATATCAATATATAAGTTGTTATCAATCCATTTTTTTATTCTTTGAAACATCTAATTGCTTTGAGAACCTTCTATTTTATCTCTCTCAGCATGTGTAAGAAACCTAGTGAAGGGTGTTGGCCATTTTATGGTTTAGGTACTTAAGGGTTATTCAAGAATTTAAAGATTACCATGGTAGTTGGGTTTTGTAAACTATATTTGAATAAAAAATTTATTTGTATTTTTTACACATGTGGATATTTAATAATTAAAAATTAGTTTGAGGCTTAATTGATAGAGAGATAAGTTGTGTTAGTATAGTGATTTTGTAGGTTAGTTTTTAAAAATTTGCATGGAGTTGTAAGAAATTAATGGGTATTTAAAAAGGTAATTTATTTGTTCTTAAACTGATTATGATTGCCAAACCATATGAAAAAGTGACTTAGGAGGACTACTAGGAATATACCAAATTGAGAGAAATGTCTAGATAATAGAGGACTTCCTTTAGGAGTTGGGCTAATAAATTTTTTAATAGTTAGTAAGGGGATAAAGGGTATCCAAAAAAAGATTTATATTTCAAATAAACCTTTAATATTTCTCTAACCTTAGAGATTTGTATCAAAATAGGGCTAGAAGAGACTAACCCTTAAGAATATATATTACAAGTTGTATATGAAAGATCTTTTATTTTGCATCATATTGGTATCAAATTAGGTAGAATAACTAAAGGGTATTTAAAGAAAGGTGTTATTTTTTGAGTTAATTATGAAATTTATTGTTTGTTGATTAGTTGGATTGATAAGCTAGAATGCCACCTATGAGGAATCCAAGAGGAGGTGGAAGATCATGTATATGGATGGAAGATGCTATCTTGGAGGAGTTAAGGAATATAATAGTGAGTTTTTATGCAAGGTTGATAATATTAGAAGATAATTTTAGAATAAGAGTGGTTACATGAGATGTTAGTGATAAGGAAGAAGAGCCATAAACACCATTATAATAAAAAAAAGATAAAGAGCATGAATATGAAGGAATTGATAAAATTTTAAAGGTTGTGATGAAATACAGGTCAAATCCAAATATTTAACTTCCTAATTATGTAGGAATACTTGATGCTGAATAGTTTACTGATTATATCACAAAACTAGATAAGTATTTTGATTATGAGAATGTACCTAATGAGAACAAGGTTAGATTTGCTTACACCAAGATAAAAGTGTTAGGATCTTAGAGTAAAATTGATTACTTTTGTATAAGCAACTAAACACGAAATTAAAACCAGAAGTAATAAGTAACTAGAAATTAGAAACAACAAATAATAGGAGATACAAGAAATAACCAATTTGTATTAAACTCTTCCAAAAAGAAATACAATGAAGAAATATCTCTCTCCTCACACCTCTCAGATGTACAATAATTCCTCCCTCTTTCTCAATCAATTACAATCAACTCAATTACTGAATTGTCTACATGCTATGAGGATCTAACCCTACTATATAGTATACTACAACACTACGGTTCATGAGCCATGCATTCACCACCCTTAGATCCACCTCTAAATCAAAGGCTCAAATCTATTCTGCCAAAAATAAAAAAGTGCTGGAAACACACATCTAAAAATAACAAATCTAGAAATGCACAAAAGTTGGTGTCGGTCTGAAGATGACCAATGTCAGCTGACCCCTAACCGATATTAATCAACCCCTAACTGATGTCGGTTGGTTTTGATTGATGTCGGTTATTGTGTGACTGATGTTGGTTACTATATAAGCCTAATAACCTCCACATTAGCTCATTACTGAAGCTTTTAGCTCCACAACTCAACAATCTCCCACTTGGAGATAAATAGCTGCACCTGTACCTATACAACAACATCCTCTAAACATCTTTGGCTTGTTTCTCCATCTTGAAGTTCAATCTTGAAGACCAACAAAAGTTGAATGAATATTCAACTTCTCCTTTTTTACTAGCTTTGTTAACATATCAGTAGGGTTCTTATCCATATGGATCTTTTCCAGCTTCAACTGTCCATCCTCCAATACCTATCTAATGAAGTGGTACCTAAGCTATATATGTTTGGTTCTTGAATGAAAGGATGAATTCTTTGCCAAATGAATTAAACTTTGACTATCACTATACAATCTACAACTCTCTTGCTCCCTTACCAACTCTTCCATGAATCGAGTCATCCAAATCATTTCCTTGCTAGCCTCTATGACTGCATTGTATTTTGCCTCTATAGTAGACAAGGCAATAGCCTTCTACAACTTTGAAATCTAGCTAACCACAGTTCCACCAATAGTGAACACATATCCTGTGGTGCTTCTCCTACCATCCAAGTCACCTTCCATATCCAAATCTACATACCCATGCAGAGAAGTGTTTGACCCTCCATAGCATAAATGCCTACTGCTAGTCCCTCTCAGATATCTGAGAATCCACTGAACTGCTTTCTAGTGTTCCTTTCCTAGATTAGCCATAAACTTGCTGACAACTCCCACTACTTGGGCAATATGTGGTCTATTACATACCATTGCATACATCAAGCTCCCAACTATTGAAGTATATGGAACTCTACTCATGTACTCAACCTCATCATGTGATTTAGGACACTGTTCTTTGCTCAACTTGAAGTGTCTAGCCATAGGTGTGCTTAACAATTTTACATCCTGCATATTGAACCTCTCCAACACCTTATTCACATAATCCTCTTGAGACAAAATCAAACTGTGATTTTTCTTATCTCTCTTAATACTCATGCCAAGGATTTTATTTGCTACTCGTAAGCCCTTCATGGCAAATGTGTGAGCTAATTTTACATTAAGCTCAGTAATTTCGTGCATGTGTGAATCTAAAACAAGCATATCATCTATATACAGTAACAAGATAATATAACTACCATTGTCCAATCTATTAAAATAAACACAATGGTTAGATTGATATTTACTGAAACCATGCTCTATCATAAACCTATCAAACCTCAAATACCATTATCTTGGAGCTTGCTTAAGACCATATAAGCTTTTCTTCAACCTGCACACAAGTTTCTCCTTACCTTTGACCTCAAAACCTTACAACTGATCCATATATATCTCTTCATCCAAATCTCCATGAAGAAATGTTGTCTTAACATCAAGCTACTCAAGATGCAAATCCTCAATAGCAACTATAGACAATACAATCCGAATAGAAATCATCTTTACTACAGGAGAAAAAATTTCACCAAAATCAATACCTAGTTTATGTGTAAATCCCTTTACTACTAACCTAGCCTTATGTCTCATTTGTCCATTCTCTCCTTCCTTTAACTTATATACACATTTATTTTTTAGTTCTTTTTTTATGGCTCGCAACTCAAGCAAATCCCACATATGGTTCTCTTCTAAGGAATCAATTTCCTCATTCATGCTATGCTCCCACTGTTTCCTGGATTTTACCTACATTGCCTCATCAAAACTTTCTAGTTCTCCACCATAAGTGAGCAACAAGTAGAATAAAGAAGGGGAATAATGAATTGGAGGTTTACTTACCCTTTTAGACCTCTTTATGGGCATTTAAGACTCATTTATAGCTTGATATCTGCCCAAATTTTCTTCTGACAGTGATCGATCCCAGTCATCTCTAATCGATGTCAGTTTGCACCCAACTAATGTCAATTCCTTTTGATCAATGCTAATTTCCACCTGATCGATGTCGATTTCCACCTAACCAATGTCGGTCTCTGTGTTTTTCTATGAGTGATGATTTTTACCTACGAGCTCATTTTGGATCATAACCTCTTCCAAATCAAGATTGCCTTGCTCAGAATTATTTAGCCTCTTAAGTTGATCACTATACATCACCTTCTCATTGAAAACTACATCATGGATTCTAATATTTTTTTTAGTTTCTAAATTCCACAACCAGAATCTGAAATCTCCAAAACTATAACCAATGAAAGTGCACTGCATAGATTTAGCATCCAACTTCTTTCTATTTTCTTTATCAATGTGCACAAAAGTTTCAGAACCAAAAACTCTGAGAAATGAAAGATCTACTTTTTGACCTGTCCAAGCCTCTTCTAGAATTCCACCATCTAGTTTAGTAGAAGGTTCTCTATTAACTAGGTAAACCATAGTATCTATAGCTTCTGCCCAAAATTGTAAGGGCAAACTAGCATGCAACCTCATACTCTGTGCACGCTCCATTATTGTTCTATTCATCCTTTCAGCAACTCCATTTTTCTGATGTGTCTTTGGAACCATCCTTTCCCTATGTATTCCACTCATATAAAAATAACTATTGAATTTATTGCTATAGTACTCACCACCATTGTCATATCTAAGGCACTTCAATCTCATACTTGTTTCATTCTCAACCAAAGCTTTCCATTTCTTAAATGTGTCAAAAACATCAGATTTCCTTTTTATGAAATAAACCCATACCTTTCTTATAGCATCATCAATTAAAGAAACATAATATTGTGATCCTCTAATAGAAGCTACCTGAGCTGGTCCCCACACATCTGTGTGAACAAGCTCCAACTTGTGCTTCTTCTTTGTTGACCTAGTTTTGAGAAACCTCACTTTCTTCTATTTACCAAAAATACAATGCTCACAAAAATCTAAATCTATGCTTTTCAATTTTGAAAGCTTACCTTTTGACTTAAGAACATTCATTTCCTTCTCACTCATGTGACCAAGCCTATAGTGCCACAACTTTGCATCTACATCTGAAGTAGATAAAATAGAAGGAGAATAATTAGTAATACAAGTAGATAGATAAAGTGTACCTACTCTCTTACCTTTTGCTAATACAAGTGTACCCTTGGAAACTTTCCAAGATTCAGCTATGAGCGTTACTGTGCAACCCTCATCACCCAACTTTCCTATAGAAATTAGATTCCTCTTCAGGATGGGTACATGCATGACATCCTTCAACACCCATGTGTTGACATTCTACAATTTCAGCTGCAGTTTTCCTTTGCCAACAATTTTACAAGGCTCATCATCCCCTAAATAAACTTTTTCCAAAATCTCCATGGACATAATCATTGAAACATTCTCTTTTTAGGGTTGCATGGAAAGAGGCACTAGAATCTAAAACCCATGATTCTACTTTATTATCCAAATAAAATGTAAGAGCATCCTGTGCAACAATACCTACAACTTTTGCTTCTTTATTACCTTCATGCTGATTTTCTTTGTTATCCTTCAACCAACAATCTTTCTTTGCATACCCTTTCTTTCCACAATTATAGCAAATTATTCTTCCATTTTTGAATTTGGATCTACTTCCTATCTTTGACCTTGATTTCCCTTGCTTGCCCTTCTCTCTTTGCCTTCCCCTACTTTCAACACTTAAAGCATTACTTGATGTTTCCCATGTGCTTTTCCTATGAATTTATTCATTCAAGATTATTCTAACAACATCATCAACTTTCAAGATATTTGAAGCAGATGCAGTATTACTAACTACCATTACCAAACTATGCCAACTTTTAGGTAAAGAGCATAAGATTAAGAGAGCCTTAATTTCATCATCAAAAACTATTTTTACTGAATTTAACTAATTTACTATTGTATGGAAATCATTAAGATGACTAGATACAGATCCACCTTCCTGCATTTGCAAATTAAATAATTGCTTCATAAGATATACCTTATTTAAACATGAGGGTTTTTCATATAAATTTTCCAAAGTATCCATTAACTCTACCATTGTCTTTGCCTGTGATAGGTTGGAAAACACAGAAGCTGCCAGGCTTAACCTTATAGATCCAAGAGCCTTTCTATCAAGAACATTCCATTTTTCATCTTCCATATCTATGGGCTTCCTTGAAACCCCACCCAATGGTAAATATAGATCTTTCTGATATAGATAATCTTCAATCTACATCCTCCATAATTGATAATTTTTGCCAGTGAATTTCTCCATTCTTAGTTTACTTTCTTATGCCATTGCTTTGCTCCCACTCAATCAGAAACCCCTATGAGTGAATTTTGTAAGCAACAAACACTAACACACTCTGATACCAATTGTTAGTGTTTAGAGCTCTGATACCAGTTGTTAGGATATTAAAGTATAATTGATTACTTTTGTATAAGCAACTAAACATGGAATTGAAACTAGAAGTAATAAGTAACTAGAAATAAAAAACAACAAATAATAGGAGATACAAGAAAAAACCAATTTGTATTAAACTCTTCTATAAGGAAATACAATGAAGAAATCTCTCTCTCCTCATACCTCTTAGATATACAATAATTCTCCCTCAAGATTTCTCTCTCTCTCTCTCTCTCTCTCTCTCTCTCTCTCTCTCTCTCTCTCTCTCTCACAATCAATCAATTACAATCAACTCAATTACTGAATTGTCTACATGCTATGAGGATCTAACCCTACTATATAGTATACTACAACACTAGGGTTCATGAGCCATGAATTCACCACCCTTAGATCCAACTCTAAATCAAAGGATCAAAAATGTTCTACCAAAAATAAAACAGCGCTAGAAATGCACATCTAAAAATAGCAATTCTAGAAATGCACAGAAGTTGGTGTCAGTCTAAAGATGACCAATGTCGACTGACCCCTAACTGATGTCGATCAACCCCTAACCAATGTCAATTAGTTCTGACTAATGCTGATTACTGTGTGACTGATGTCGATTACTGTGTAATCCCAGTAACCTCCACATTAGCTCATTAGTGAAGGTTTTAGCTCCATAACTCAACAAAAAGCACATGCATCCCTTTGGTGGGATAATGTCCATGATGAAATAAGAAATAAAGTTAAGGATAATATTAAATATTGGGATAGTATGGTAGCTAAAATGAAATAATTTTTTCCCTAATGATTATTAAACTAACTTGTTCAAGAAGTTGCAGAATTTGAAGTAAAAGGAGAAGGGTGTCAAGGAGTTCACCAAAGAGTTATAAAGGTTAACCATTAGATTAGGTCATGTGGAATAATATGTGGTGAATTATTCAAGGTATTTAAATGGGTGAATGTATAATTATTATGATTAACTTATTTTGGTATCTCTAAGAACACTTGAAGAGTGTCATCAATATGCTTTAAAATCAAAAGATAAGTTAAATAAAAGACAAAAATAACACTCAATTGGTAGTAGTAAACCTCTTAGAGGTAGAGGAGAGTATGAATAAAGAATAAATTTATATACTTATGAATAAATATAAAGTATTCACTAAATAAAAAATCATGCATTCAATCCAAGAGGTGGATATAGAGGAAGTAGAGCATACTATAGTGGAGGATACATACAAAGAGGAAGAGGCTTCAATGGATTTATAGGTAAGTTTTTTAAACCAAATAATTTCGATGGTAGTAGGTTTTGGGAGTTTCCATAAGACTCTAAAGTTATTGGTTTTCAAACTAAAAATAGAAATCAAGTGGTACAAGTAGAGGAGGAGAGTGTGGAATCTCAATGTCACATAGAGGATCTAGAAATTGGTAAGTCATTGTTGATGAGGAGAGTATTGATCAAGCCACCTAAGGATAAAGAGTCTAACCAAATAAAAAAAATATTCAAGATTACATGAACAATTTGATTTAAGTTTTTTAAAATTCTAATTGATTCAGGTAGTATAGATAGCTTA
Organism: Torreya grandis; assembly: GCA_037957365.1. Taxonomy (NCBI): domain Eukaryota; kingdom Viridiplantae; phylum Streptophyta; class Pinopsida; order Cupressales; family Taxaceae; genus Torreya; species Torreya grandis. Next base: position 157,147 of record JARHVA010010343.1, on the reverse strand, counting down.
GTGCTAGCTGAAATGGTATACAAACTTGGTTTGAAAATATTACCACATCCAACTCCATATAAGATCTCATGGTTGTAAAAAGGGCAAAAATTTATATTTAATGAATAAATTTGGGTTAATAATTAGATTTGGAGATATCAAAAAAAATTCCTATGTGACATCATACCAATAGATGTGTTTCATGTGTTGTTAGAGAGATCTTGGCAGTATAATATGAGATCCATTCATGATGGAGAGAGAAATACCTATAAATTTGGGAAAGAAGGACATAAACACACACTTATACCATTGAATGAATAATTTTTAGTAAAAAAAAAAATGTTATAAGGTATTGTTTATAGGTGATAAAGAGTTCACGTAGCCAAAAAAGGATTATGAGGTAAGCAATCTATTATTTGATCAACAAAAGATAGAGGTTGTAGCTAATAAAGAGCTTGATTTATCTTCAAAAATTTATATTTCCTAAAATTAATATATGAATGACTTGATTGTGAATTTTTCTATAGAGTTGTCTTTTATAATAATTATTCATTATTTTGAGGGGTTTATTGAAAAAGTTAGTGTGTTAACAAGCATTTTGATGGATGGTAATACATGGAACCAATTTTCAAGTGAACAATAAATAAAATAAAGGGATTAGGTTGTCTTAAAAAGAAACAATGAATATTTTAAGTTTGGGGAACAAAATAATGAATAGAATAAATGTTTTTGTAGGTTCATAATGATATATGAAGAGTATAATGAAGATATTGACATAGACAATCAAGAAGAGAATGATGTTATAAAGCTAAGAAGGCATGGGGATACTAAACTAAGTGGAAGATAAGAATGGAAATCTCAAGGTCCATTATTAAAATATAAATAATGAGTTTATTAAATAATGTAGTAAAAATGATTGTAATAAATAATATGATACAAAATTGGTTTTCTTTAATGCATTTGTTTTATGTGCAAGTATAAATTAAAAATATTTAGAGATGAGATTGATTGAAATCAAAGAAGAAAGATTCATATTTTTAGAGAATATAACATCGTTACAATTATTATAAATTTATATAAGACCATGGGATATAGTAGGTATAGATAAACAACAAATATTTTTGAAGAGGAAAATATCTTTGGAAGCATCTATAGCAAAGGATGATTCATGAGCAAGAGCTCATGATAGATTTTAAAGGTTGGTAGTTTTATGCAAGAGCATCACTCAAAATATATATTTTCCATTTTTTTAATATGTTTTTAAGTCTTTTATGGGTCTTAATAGTCTTAATAGTATTATAATAATAATTATTAGTTCTTAGGTGGCCTTGAAATTTGAATTTGGGCTATCTAGGCATTTTCCCACCAAATGGCCCAATTCAAAATTTTAAATGGTTTCCTTTAGTTTCAACATTAAAAAAAAAAAAATTGAAAGGTTTTTATGGTTAATATTGATTATGATATGTGTATTAAGAGATTTATTATTTTTTTGGTGTGTTTAACCACCTTTGTGGTCTCTTCTGATTTGTTGAAAACTTTGATGCAAGTTTAAAATTGCATTTTGTTTCTATAAAGCCTATGTTGAAGGCAACCAAGAAATGGTTAGATATTTTATATGGAAGATATAATGATTTTATAACTCTTAATGGGTCAGGATAAAGATAAAATAAGATGTCTTATCTCCAATAAATAATAGAAAAGCCATGAACATAAGTAAAGGACTATTTTCTTCAAGAATTTTGTGCATTTACATATGAAACATGAATACCAATACATGAGAATAACATTTATGATATTATTTGAGTGATAATACATATTGATAAGTTTAATTTTAATTTTTCACATGTTATTTTTAGATATTATAAGTAATATTTGATCATTTACAGGCAAAGTAAGAAGCAAATCAGTCTTGGTATAATTTAGTATTGTTACCATCAAGGTTCTTGTGAAGTAATAAATATTTTGGCATTCATCTAATGATATTTATGGTATAAAGGATTATAAAAAGGTTATAAATTTAAATAATTATTTTTTAAATATTATAAATCTACTAAATATTAATTCTTCACTAAAATCTATAATTTTGCCTATGCAAGCCTATACCCTACATTAGTGTATTATTTGGGAAAGATTTGTAAGTTTTTGAATACTATTTTTAATATAGATAAATTATATCAATATATGAGTTGTTACTAATGTTTAAAATACACAATAAACTTATTTTGAGTCTTTTAAAAATATAATTTAATTTAAAACCTTATGTTTTTATCTCTCTTGGCCTATGCAAGAAACATAGTGAAGAGTGTTGGCCATTTCATGGTTTAGGTATTTAGAGGTTGTTCTAGAATTTAAAAATTATCATGAAAGTTTATTATTGTGTAATATAGATTAATAATACATTTATTTGAATATTTTAAACTTTTGGATCTTTTAATAACTAAAACTCAGTTTGAGGCCTGGGAGACCTAATTGAGATTTAATTGATAGAGAGATAAGTTCAGTCAGTACATCTTTTTTGTAAGTTAGTTTAAAAAATTTGGAATAGAGTTTTAACACATTATTTGGTATTTAATTTTTTTTATGAAACCATGTATGCTTTTCAAAATATCTAAAAAAGTGTCTTAGGAGGGCTACTATAAATAAACCTAATTGAGAAAAAGGTTTGAATAATATAGGAATTACCTTATGATTTGGGTTATTAAACATTTTAATAAGTATAAATGGGATAAAATTTATCCCAAAAAGAATTATATTTATAATAAACCCTAAATATGGTTCTAACCTTGGAGATTTGTACCAAAATGGGCTACAAGAGACTAACCCTTAAGAAGACATTGTAAGTTGTATATCAAAGCTCTTTTCCTTTACATAAATTGTATACATGCCTTGACCATAACACTTAAAAAATTTATTAAATTACTCAAAAAATGGAATTAAAAATTATATCAATGGATATGGAATGGATTATTCAAAATTTAAGGGATGTCAATTAACTCATTGTGGAGTATGACAGGCAAAAAGTGGTCCTAGGAAAATCTTTCTTAAGGATATGGGTATATAATTTATTGAAAGAATAAATAAAATAAATAATCCTACATTATTCCTTAAAAATTATTAATACCAAACAATAATAATCATAAATTATACTAATCTATATAGAAACAAAAAAATTAAAACATAAAAATGAGAGTGTGTGTGCATGTGCACACACACACATGGATACTATGTACTTACTTAAATTAAAAATTAGTGACACATGTGAATGGTTATTTTACCTATTATTTTTCATGTGGGATAAATATTCTATATCATTAGAACGTTATCCTTGATTGATTTCAAGATTTGGTCTAAAATCTAAATATATATGTTTGAAATGACTATTTGATATTTCATTCCATTCAAACCTATAGTAACAAATGTTATAATTTTTAAAAAAATTCCATCAAATATTATCAATATTTTTATTTTATTTTATTTTAAACTATAAAACTCAATCATTAGAATTTCATACCAATCAGGATCTATCAAATATTTATTCATTTTTATTTTAATTCTTTTTCCTAATTTTGGTCTGATTTATTCAAAATAATATTTCATACCTAGTTCTAGATTCTATCCATGTTGTAATGAATGTCATTAAAAATGCATTGTCAAAACTTAATTATTATTTTTATATTGCATGGATTAGAATTATTTTTAATCTTGTTTTTTATTTTGTGATCCATTCAGTATCTCTATAATCCATTATACAAATATTTATAGTGAAAGGAGTTTTTGGTTCAATACATACACAAGAATATTCAAATCCTAATTTTGAATTAAGATGATAATCCCATCCTATTCCTTCTACATAATTGGTATCTTTCATTATCTTTTCTTGATAATCATACCATCTATTTACAACCAATTTTTAATCACAATATGCTTAATTTTTTTAGTGAAATTATTCCATTCTCCTAAAATTAGTAAACCTTCATTTGGATAAGGGTTATTGATTATATTACTTACATGCATTTTGAAAAATTCTATAGTTATTATATTTTATAGAGGATATATATTTAGTTTAATCCATTTAATTTCAAAATAAAATATTGATATCCATAAGTTCCATTTATCAATTCCACCTTGAGCCAAATCTTTATCTATTTTTTTGTCACATCTTGTCCTACTCTTAATAAACTCCATTTACATTGAGATAAATAATTTAACTCTTGATTTATTAATATATGATTTTTTATATATATTTAGGTGTATGCTAGGTATATGGATGATAATAGGGGACAAAATGGGGGTATAAAGTGACTCTTTTTCTTAAACTAATAATAGTTGAACTTGGACAGGATGTTAGAGACACTTAGAAAAATAATCTAACAATGACATAAGAACATTAATTTTGGAATTTTTAATGTAGTTTATAAATATATATTATTTTCAATACCTAGATGATAAAAGTGTGTGAAATACATGCATTTATAACAATGTGTTGGTCATTTTGTGAAAATATAAGGAGATTACATTTGTACAAACACACATTTTTTCAATAAATGAATGATTTTTTTAATGGAAATTCATATATGGATAGGTGAAATGTCACATATTGTTGAGAATATTTTTTATTAAATTTTTATAACACACACACACACAAATATATATATATATATATATATATATATATATATATATTCTCATAAGGGATGATGAAATATTATGATGAATATTTTTGTGAAACTCATATAATTCCTTTTGGTATGATTGGAGTATACTAGGATGATTATTCTTATTCATGTCTGATAAGTTGGTAGGGTCATGATGGATTACTCTAGGGAGATTATTGAATGATTTACATGGTGGAAATGTGATAATAGCATATTTATAATTTCATGGTGGAAATTCATTTTGAATGATGAAGGATGATGAAACATTATGATAGATCAAAAAATGACTCTTTGTGTTAGCTTCATATGAGGTAAAATCCTTCTTTTAGACACAGTTATATCTAAATCATTGAGTGAAAAGGATAGAGAATTTTGGATAATCTCATGTTTGTGAGGTATTCTAAAATAATTATGTCAGTCATGAGTATAAATTATTACCATTTATTACAATGAATTTATCATGGCATGTTTTCTCCCTACATTAAAATCTTTGTACTTGTCTAGGAATTATGATAGGAAAGTGGAGAGGGGGTTTTATAGAAACACCAATGCTTACATCATTCCTATATGGTATGGTATCCATAATGTGTGTTTAGTTTTCATAATTTGTATTTAATTTTGAGGGTTTTGGGTCAAGTTTTTAGGGTTTAAAGTTTATATATAAATTTTTAGGGTTGATTGTTTGGGTTCTCACACTTAGGTTTTAAGGTTTAGGGTTTATTTAGTTTTAGCATTTAGGGTCTAAGGTTTTTGGTTTGAGGTTTTATGGTTTTAGGTTTAGGGTTTAGGGTTAAAATTTCAAGCTTTAGGGTTTAAAAATTAGGGTTTAGTGTTAAGATTTTAGGGGTCAAGGTTTTGGGTTCAGTTTTTATGGTTTAAACTTCATGATTTTAAATTTTATATTTAGGGTTTTGTGTTTAATATTAAGGGTATAGGGTCAAGGTTTTATGGTTTAGTGTATATGATTTATGATTTTAGTCTTATGGTTTGTGATTTAGGGTTAAGTGATTAAATTTTAAGTTTAAGGATTAGGGTCTAGGGTATAAAGACTATGATTTAAGGTTTTAAAGTTCTATGTTTAGGGCCTAGGTTTTGGGGTTTAAGTATTATTATTTTGGGTTTAATAATAATTTATTATGGTTAATAATTCAAGATTTATGGTATTTAGGGTTCAAATTTCATGTTTTATGGTATTTAGGGTTTATGATTAATAGTGTACTAGGGTGATTAACTACATTTGTATTTGAGTGACTGTATCATGAATTCAAGAATATGGCATGTATGAGTGATAACATACCTACATGTAGTACTAGGTATGTGGTAGATGTAATGTATGACATATTGTATAACTAATATGTGTGTGTGTGTGTGTGTGTGTGTGTGTGTGTGTGTGTGTGTGTGTGTGTGTGTGTGTGTGTGTGTGTGTGTGTGTGTGTGTGTGTGTGTGTGTGTGTGTGTGTGTGTGTGTGTGTGTGTGTGTGTGTGTGTGTGTGTGTGTTATAAGTTGAATGTTACAGGTTAGCCATTTATGCATATTGATAGAACCATTGATTAATAAACCCACAAATTATTTAGGAATTCATCTTGAATCCACCTTCAAGAATTTTACACAAATGTCCCTAGTCACTCCTTTCTATATATAGGTGAGAATAACCCCTATAATTTAAAGATATGGATTATCCAAAGCCCCTATCCTTTATATATATAGGTGATAACTCAAGATTTTGGTTTATGGTTAGAGGTATAAAATTTAGAAATTTAGGGTTTAAGTTTTATGGTTGATAGTTAAAAATTCATAGTTTAGTGTTTAGTGTATAGGGATTAGAATTTAGGGTTTAAGTTTTAGTCTTATGGGGGTTTGTTTGAGGGTTTGGTGTTTGTAACTTAGTGTTTAGTATTTAGGGTTTGGGATTTATTGTTTGGGTATTAGGGTTTATGGTTTAGGAAATTGGTTTTAGTGTTTTTAGTTTTGGGTTTTAGGTTTTGGGTTTAGGTTTAAGGGTTTAGGGATTTACTTTTTAGGTTTTGGGTTTGGGTTTAGAATATTTTTGTTTAGGAGTAAACTTTTAATGTTTATGACTTATGGTTTATGGTTTTAGGCTTGGGTTTAGTAGTCTAGGGATTAAGTGTAAGGGTTTAAGGTTTAGATTTGGAGTTCGATATTCAAGATTTGGAGTTTAGGGCTTATATTTTAACATTTATGGTTAGGTTTTAAAGTTTTTGGGATTATTTGTTGGGGTTTTGGGTTTAAGGTTAGGGTTTTAGGGTTTAGGGTCTAGAGATTAGGGTTTGGGGTATAGGGCCTAAGTTTTTAGTTTAGGGTTTATTATTCAAGATTTAGGGTTTACATCTTATGATTTGGGGTTTTGGGTTTGTTATCAAGTTTTAGTGTTTAGGTTTTAGCATTTAATATATTGGGGCTTAGACTTTAAGATTTGTGATTTAAGTTTTAAGTTTTAAGATTTAGGGTTTAAGGTTTAGTGTTTAAGTTTAATTGTCATGGTTTAGTGTTCATATTTTAGGTTTGGGGTGAAGGGTTTAAGTTTCAAGGTCTATATTTTAGTGTTTGGGGTTGGTTGTTTAGATTATGGCATTTAGGTTTTAAGGTTTAGGATTTAGGGTTTTAAGATTTAGGCTTTAAGGTTTTGAGTTTGAAGTCTTATGGTTATGGGTTTAGGGTTTAGGGTTCAACTTTCATGTTTTAGGGTTTAGTGCTTATGTTTTCAATATTAGAATTTAGGGTTAAGAGTTTAGGGGTCAAGGTGTACACCAAATTTTAGATTCAATAAATGTTACTAAAATTATAAATAAATCTAAAAATCAATGACACCAATAAGAATGGATAAAGGAATAAAATCATAAAAGCAAGAACATAATTACCATAATTTTTTCCTCCTTATGATTCCACTCTAGGATTTGCACTTGGATTGTTTGAAGTTTAAAATTTGAATTATTGGATTACTTACTATGGCTTAATAATCACTTCTAATGGTTGGATGAGTACAAGAGAGATGTTATGGATGCAAGATAGTATAAATATGATGGATTTATGGATTTATAGTTAGCTTGGCTATGGCCCAAACATGGCTTTTTATAGGATAATGGAAGGAATTTTAGGGGAATTTAAAATTATTTATAAGTTTCTAGTTTAGAGACTTATAGAATTTTAAAGGATATTATCTAGTTATAGAGTATTCTCAATTAGTTTAGGAGATAATGGGGGATTAGATGGGAGTTAATTAGGTTTAGGACTCATAGGCATGTAGGAATGGTTAGGGTGGTAGTTGGATAAATATGAATTTTAAATTGGCTAGTTGGCCTAGGGAGTAGGTTAGTAGGTAATAGGCTCTATTATATGTTTAACAGGGAGATTAATTGGTTTTGTAATGGGTTAAAGGTATATGGTATATAGGAATGGGATGGGGATTGTTAGGCTATTAACTAGTTGAGCTAAGAAATATAAATATTAGACTAAATTAGAGAAAATTAGTATAATTATCCAGGTGAGCATAATTTAGTGCACACATTTTTCTACTCTTTGAAAGGGTATTATGAGTGGAAGGAGTAATGGTATTTCAAACATAAACCATGGTGTTATATGGTGTCAGATGTTAGTAGGGTATGATGTACCAATAAATATCACTTAAAAAAAGATCATAGGGTGGGATAAGACTGAGATCTTAATGGGGTTGGGATGCACCAACAGACCAAATAGAAGCCCCAAGAATGAAGGGGATGGAGTAGCTCATGTGATGGGTTATAGATAAATGATGAATGTTTAAAAAGTCTCTTGATTGATAGAATTACATTAATCTAAATAAGATGGGTTTGATTTGATGATAAGTCTTATAGTAAGGATGTATACTAGGATAAGATCTAAACGGGATAATATTGATAATGATTATTTATTGGAGACAATTAACTACTTCTCATAAGATTCAGGAATTAAAAATGGTGTATAATTATTGAGTGACTAATATGATAATTGGATGGTAATGAGGGGTAATGATGGTCAAGCTATCCCTAGGCATGAAAAGTGGAATTAGGTGTTACCTACATAGTCTTAAAAGACCTTAGGTTGATGTAGTTCTTAACACAAGATAATGTGGATGGTAAAAGATTAGACATTATGTGCCCTAGATGATGTTAGAATATGATTAAAATTGATTAAATGAGGACAATTAGTCAATTGGATAATATTTAGGCCAACTAATGTTAATAATAGGCTATTAGGGGCATATGGCCAGGGGGGTCATATAAGATGAAAGAGTCAAAACTGGGTCATTTACATCTTTTAAATTTTGTGATTTGAGCTTTGCAGCAAAACCATGGACCAGCTACCTAGAACTTTCCATCATGGTGAGAGAGTCTAAGAGAACCAAAGGGAGGTTGATGCTAGACATATAATGAGTAATAAAGATCCTAGGTTAGTATTTTATTAATTTTTTTAGGAACCAAATTTTAGATTCAAACAATATTACTAAAATTAGTAATAAACCTAAAACTCAATGAAAACAATAAGAATAGATAAAATAAGTAAATAAAAATAATAATAACATGCTTATCATCATTTTTACCTCCTTATGACTCCACTCTCAGATTTGTACCTATATTATTTGATGTTCAAAATTTGAATTATTAGATTGCTTGTTATGTCTTGATAATGGCTTCCAATGGTTGGATGAGGTTGATAGTAGATTATATGAGTGAAATAGAGATGTTATGGATCTGATATATTATAAATATAATGGATTGATGACTTTCTAGTTAGATTGGCCATAGCCCAAGCATGGCCTTTTATAGGATAACAGAGGGAATTTTATGGGAATTTAAAATTATTTGGAAGTCTCTAGTTTAGAGAGTTCTACAATTTTAGATGAGCTTCTCTAGTTATCAAGGCTTCTCAATTAGTTTAGGAGATAATGGGGGGATTATATGGGAGTTAATGAGGTTTAGGACTCATATGGTTGTAGGAATGGCTAGGGTGATGAGGTAGTTAGGGTGGTAGTTAGATAAATATGAATTTTAAAGCAGTTAAGCTACTTAGGGAGTAGGTTATTAGCTAATATGATTTATTAGAGGTTTAATGGGGATATTAATTAGTTTAAAAATGGGGTAAAGGTTTATGGGATATAATAATTAGATGGGTATTGATAGGCTATTAACTAGTTTACCTAGGAAATATAGAAAGTAGACTAAATTAGTAGAAATTAGTATAATTAGTGGGGTGAGTATTATCTAGTGCATAAATTTTTACCCTCTTTAAAAGGGTATTATTATTGGAAGGATTAATGGTATTAAAAATAAAAACTATGGTGTTACATAGTGTTAGATGTTAGTAGGGTATGATTCCCCCTTAAGGGAATATGTGGGAAAAAATCAACCCAGATGGTCACTCAAATAAATATCATAGGGTGGGATAAGACTAGGATCATAATGGGGTTGGATGCCCCAATAGACCAAATAGATGACCCAAGAATTAAGGGGATGGATTAGCTCAAGTGATGGATTCTAGATAAATGATGAATGTCTAGAAAGTGTCTTGATTGATAGAATGATATTGATCTAAATAGGATGGGTTTGAGTTGATAATAAGTCCCATAGAAAGGATGTATGCTAGGGGATGCTCAAGAGGGGATAATAGTGTTAAAGATTATTTATTGGAGACAATGAACTACTTTTAGTAATATTTAGGGATAAAAAATGACATTTAATTGTCAAGTGACTAATCCAAGAATGGGATGGTAATGATGGGTAATGGTGGACGAGCTATCCTTGGGCATGAAAAGTGAAACTAGATGATACCTACATAGTCCTAGAAGACTTTAGGGTGATGTATTTATTGATGCAAGATAATGTAGATGATAAGGGATTATATTTTTTTTCCCTAGATGTTATTATAAGATGATTAAAATTGATTAGATGAGGATAATTGGTCAATTGGATGATATTTATCTAGCTGGTGTTAGTAATGGGCTACTAGCGGTATATGGGGAGGGGTTCATATAGGATGAAAGAGTCAAAATAAGGAAATTTGAATCTTTTAACTTTTTTTAATTTATAATCTAAGGCAAAACCATAGACCAGCTATCCCAAGCTTCCCATCATAGTGAGAGAGTTTGAGAGCAATAAAGAGAGGCTAGTGTTGGACCTACAATGAGTAATAAAGACCCTAGCTTAGTATTTTTTATTTTTTTTTTAGATTTTTTGAGCTATATTTGGAAATAAGAGATGCCATAAAATATCCCTAATAATACCATGACTAGTATTTATGCCCATAATCATGATGTTGTCATTGTAAGTTGTGGATTTGTAAGGTTAACCTGTAGTATTACAATACCATAATTCCTCAGTTTTGGTATTATAATACTACAAGAAAGGATTCATAATATTGAAATATAATGACTGGAAAGTTGCATTTTTGTAATATTGTTATTAGTGAGTTGTGATATTGTTAAAACTATTAGTAGGGGCATTTCACAAGTAGCAAATTTGTTTGGGCTAGGCAAATGGTTTAGTATTAGGGTGAGTTAGCTAAGTTGGGTGATGTTGGATGTTAGGTTAGTGAGTTATATAGGTGTATTGGGTAAGTTAGATATTAGGGGGTACATAGAAAAAAGTGAGTTTATTATGTTTGTTAGATGTTATTATGTGAGGGGTTGTGGATAGGTGATAGTGTTAGTGAGATAAAGGGTAGGCTAGGGTGGGTTATTAATAAGGTATAGATGGGGGTGATTTAGATAGTTTAGATAGGTGATATGGATGTAAGGATTGTAGATTATCTAGGATTATAGGGGTCTTTGGATAGATAAGATAGGTGAGTTAGGCTAGGGATTTGAGGGTGTAAATAGTGATAAGTGGATGGTGATGGGTGTAGGATGATATAGACATGATGACATCATGATTATGGTGGCTAGAGGTAATCCATGAGATGTGGTGGATGACATTGGTATTATTTAGGGTACTAGAGTTAGCTGGGTTATATGACATGGTGATTATGCCCACTATTTATATTGATCATGATTTAATCACAACATTGGTGAAGTGCTGACATTTAAAGACCAGAACTTTCCATTTTTTTACCAAAGAGATGACCATGACCTTGGAAGATGTATATAGGATATTTCATTTACCCATGCATGGAAATAGGATATATTAGTATCCATGCACATTTATGTAGACATTACATCATCTAGGGGCTAGGTTATAGGTGGGGATGTAGGATAGGTGCATTGATATTGATAGGTACTTATGTAAAGGGAGTTTAGATATACTGACACTAGTGGTGATGTGTCTTATTTTTGCTATTATTATACCAAACAAGAGTAATCGATGGTTCTAACCCAACCTAGGAGATATAGTTACAAACATGGTTTAGGATCATTAGGTATTTTCCTAGGGTCTAGTTCTCTTAGTGCATTTGTATAGAGATATTCACCTAGGAACATACAAAGGAGCTTCTAATTTTGGGCCATCGTTATTATTATAGATCTAGAGCTAGGAGCATATTACTACCCAACAACCATTAGGTACACATATAGCATGTGATCCTGAATAGTTGATGGTCTTTAGATGGAACATAATATTAGGAGTATAGCTAGAGCATGTAGGATAGATGAGGTTCTATAGAGAGACATTGGATATCCTACAGTTACAACATATTACATGGATGTTGTATAGAGCCATTCGATTCAATTGGGATGATGAGGAAGTGACCTAGTACATGATGATAGACTATTATTTGATGGGTTATAGGGATTTAATCATGACATATATCATCTATATCAGGTGCAAAGATAATTTGGTTTATCTAGGACATGCCTAGTCTAGAGAATTTATTTACACATAGTGAGTGGGAGAGGCTATAGTGGGGGAGAGTAGTGGATAAAGTGGATTCTCACATAGATTATGATTGTATTACACCCCTTTAGTGGGATTTCTATACACCCACTCCATATCCATGGGTTACATCACCATACGTAGCATGGTGGTAGCCCAAGATACATATGAGATTGACATGGCCTTCAGTTGTGGTTAGGTAGGGTGTAGGGCAGAAATTTATAAAAGCATAAGCAATAATTTAGAGGAAGAGGAGATATGTGCTAATGTAGGATGGACATGAAGGTGATGATGGGATATATGTGATGGATGTGGATGGATGGGATGGGGTTTAGGTAGTGGTAACAAGGTAGATGGGGCCTTAGGCCTAGAGGGGCTAGCAGGGCCATAGGTATAGGTCAGAGTATAGGTAGGTGGTTGTGGTGATATAAGTACTTCTTAGCCACCTTTATCATAGGATAAGAAATCCTAGGTTATGTAGTTATAGGGTGAGATTTAGGTGTACCTATTAGATACTATCAAACTTACACAAGATAGAGATCAGCTATAGGCTCATATTTAGAGTATGATGACTCAAAGGGATGGACAGTTAGAATAGGTACAATGGTAGGTTACTACACTACAAGCCTAGATATCATAGAGGGCTAGGTAATTGGCCTAACTATAGGTTCAAATATCTAAACTACAAAGGCATGTCACAACATTATAGGCACAAGTGGTAAATCACAATGGGAATCTTTCCCATACTCAAACATAGATTGTGACTTTACAAATCTAGATCTAGAGTAGAGATGGCTAGATTTCAGGGTCTTAAGCCAAGATTGGATAAATTCAAGCTCAGATTAAGACTTTTATAAGGTAGGTGGTGATTGTTGAGATATTAAGGGATGCGGCCAATCAAGTTATGAGGGGATATGACATGATGGATTTGATGTCAAGTATTATGTTACTCACATGTGAGGCACAATATTACCAGACTTTATATGAAGGGGTGGTACCAACTAATCATCATGCAACATATTTTCATGATAATTCATCTACATTAATCTAGTAGCCTTCTAGGGGTCACAAGGACTACCAAGGCCACTAGGGCCACAAGGTCCATATTCATGATTTAGAGATGTATATATACATGTATAGGGGATTTTTGTATTATTAGCTCATTCTTTTCCTATGGGCTCATGTGATTGTATTATATATTTTGACATGGATTCCATGTGGACATTATATACTAGAATTTGATGTATATGTATGTGTGTGTGTGTATACATACATACATACATATATATATATATGTATGTATATATATATATATATGTATATATATATACATATACATATATACATATATATATATATATATATATATATATATATATATATATATATATGTATGTATGTATATGTATAAATGCTGAGATTTGATGTTGATGTGAAATGCATGATATTATGTAGATGTTGGATGATGTGATTAGGTTAGATGTTCTAGATTTTACTTATAGCAATGCCATGATGTGGTTTCCTTTTATGTGTCTTGTGTGATGATTGATGGACTATTTTAACATTTTATTAATGATATGATGATAAATAGGTATGTTGGAGATGTTTGATTTTCTTGGATGATGGTAGATGTAATGTATATGGTTTATGATTATTATTATGGGCGTGATTTCATAATGTAAATTAAAATGTTTTTGGATATATGATTGTATGTCATGGTATATATGTGTAGGATATTATTATAATTGTGATGTGAAATGGTTACACAATTTTTCTTATGGGGGAATATGCTATGGAGAAATAAATCCCCTATTTGGTTCCTTAGTTTCTTTATTTGGAATCCTCCTACACCACGGAGGTAGGGTGGTGATGGGATGATATAGGTTCAGACTTTGGGTAAGGGTATATATGAAGGGGAATGGCTAGGATAGAAATGGAGATAGGTTTTTTGAGAAAATGAAGGGTAATGGTTTTAGAATCCCTTAAAATATATGCAATATTTTTTAATGTTGAATCTTTTAGCTATGTGTCAAGGATATGATAAGTCTGAGACACATTACCATAGATGCATGGGGAAATATATTGAAAACATGTCCTTTCCCAAATAAATATTTAGAAATCATTCATACCATCCTTGTTCCCATGAACTATGCAAACAAACTTAACTAATAAAACACACTAATATGTACATAAAGATCTTACATGTTTGAAATAAAACACACAAACCACAAAAGACAATTGAAGAGGTCATCAACTAAGAATAATGATGTTGATAGGGATATTTACATGGAAAATGAAGTGATGAGGAATAATTATCTACAAGGGTTATATTGATGACATAGAGGATATATACAAGATATGTGGTGCCTAAAATTGTACCCATGTCAAGATGGGATTCCAATCAAGTTACAAAGTGGGGGTCATGATGACCCTTTGGGAATCATTGGCATAATGTATGCTCAAAAACTTGGAAAAGTAAACTTTTATAAATTATGACCCTGCATAATGATTAGGAGTGGGTAAGTGTGGAATTGAGGATTAGTGACAACAATGGATTGGTGGTGATGGCATGTTGCATTGAGGATAGAAGGGAAACACACTTGTCAAAGAATATTTTAGGAAGGCATGATAGGATTGATAAAGATATGATGGGACTTGGGGATGTGTAGACCAAGTATGGATAAGTGACTTCATAGAAACCTCAAATACATATATTTGACAAGACATGTCCTTTCATTTTGTTAAAGTAATTATCTTTCATTGATATTAAAAAACCATATGATATATGCCCACTATTGAGACCAAGGTAAAGGTTATTTTACCATGATGCCAAGAACTAGTTTTCATCATGGTACTTTCCCAAGGTGCTAGTGAATTAGTTTTCACCATTGGATGGATTTTTTAATTTATTTTTACTATTGGACTAGGGGGAAATGTGATGAATGGTCAAAGTGGATGTAGTATGTCCCATAGATGGAGAATGATGAAACTTTTTTAGGTATAGAATCACTTTAGATGCATGATGTTCATGAGATCACCAAGTTTTTCTCCAATGAGTGTGGCTAATTTATATGCTCCTAATCCATACTTATAAATGATGATATATGGACCTATCCAATTAGCTTCAAACTTCCATTTCTTATCTCTCTCTACATTGGTGTTTTTTTAGTCTCCTTCAGGACTAAGTCACCAATTTCAAATTCCCTAGACTAGATTTTCTTAGAGTATTGGCCTTTGAGTTTATTTTGATATGCTTGTAGGTGATTAAATGCCCTTTGAAAATTTTCATCAAGGATTTATAATCCTTTTAGACATTATTATCAATGAATATGATTAGTGATAATGCCCCTCAGTGAAATTCAAAGAGAGGGAAGTTCTACTTTACTAGAAAGATTGATTCAGTCCCATAAATCAAGGCATACAAAGTTACCCCAATAAGTGTGAAAACACTTCTATGATAAGACCATAATGTCGGATACAGCTATGTGTGCTAATTTATACCTACCTTATTAATAGTCTTCTTCAATATTTTAATGAGGGTCTTATCAATAGCCTCTACTTGTTCATTTCCATGGGGATAATAGGGAGAGGAGAAGTGTTGTGTGATGTGATGTGATATTTTTGACACAAGGCCTCTACTTAGTTCTTTAATGATTTTTTCATATTTTAAATGATGTTAGTAGGTATGCCAAAACAAAAAATTATCTGATTGAAAATAAATTTAAAGATCTAGAGGCTTATTATATGAGTGGCATTTCCTCTACACATTTGGTAAAATACTCCATTGTCATGATAATAAATTTATAACCATCTAATGAAGTTGGATTAATTTTGTGAATTAAATCAAGGCCCTAAATGAAAATTGGCTATGGCTTCATAATAGATTTTAACTCATGTGTGAGAGCATGAATGAGGTTTCTATGATTTTGATAGGCTATACATTTTTGCACATATTGAAAATAATCATATTCTATCATTGGCCAATAATATCTAGTTAAGAGGAATTTCTTGTCCAAGGCCATTCCACTAATGTACCCACCAAAGATACCATCATGAACTTCTTTGATTCCCTGAGAATCCTCTTCTAATGTCAAACACCTCAACAAGGTTCCATCATAGCCTCTATGATAAATCATGATTCCAAAGATGGTGTATCAATAGGTGTGATGAATAAAATATTTTTGTTGGTGATGATTGAGGTTAAGGGGTAGGATGTTGTCATGGAAGTACCTATAAATGTTATGGTACCATGGGAGACTAGGATAATTAATTACATAAATTTGAAAATGAACCATAGACCAATGGGTTGGAATAATTATATGCTCAATTAGAAAGTTTCCTTCCAATATGTCCTCAAGGAGGTCAATGAGTGAACCAATAGTATCCATTGAATCAACCACTTTGTTACTTCCTCATGTAACTTGTTTAGAAGTTATGGATTGAAAATTTGTCCTCAATTTATCCACTAACTATTTATAAGAATCAAATTTTCATCCTTTATCTAGAATTCATCATTGACCTACTTTATAATTAGCTATGAGTCACTAAATACTTGTAAGTGCTAGATCTTCTATTGAATATCTAGGTGAAGACTAGCTATCAAGGCTTCATAATTTGACATATTATTGGTACATGGGAAGGAAAGGTGAAATTATTTAGGAATAAGTTCACCTTATGGGGTGATAGAAAGGATGTCTGCCCCTAACTGATGTGTGTTGAATGAGCCATCAAAGTATAATTTTTATCCATTTGATTGTGAAGTATTCATGATATCCTCATCTGACAAATTCATAATAAGGGGCTCAGTCACTTGGAGTGGTGCTTCAAACAATTGATATATGATAGCTTGTCCCTTTATGCCCATTTAGTTAACATATTTAATGTTAAAATCACTAAGAAACATTATCCATTTTACCATTCTTATAGTAAGAGATGATTTAGATAGTAAATATTTCAGGGGAACAACTTTAGTAATGAGTTATACTTGATTATTTAGCATGTAATGCCAAAGCTTATATGATAAAAAAACCATGGATTAACATGCCTTTTATATTATATTATAGTTCATATAGTAGTATATTAACATGTGACTAATATATTATATGGCTTACTCCTTGCCCTAATCATTGTGTTGTGCTAGAAGAGCACCAATTGCACATGGGGTTGCTAAAATGTATAGGAGCAAGGGTCTTCCTAAGATAGGTGGTGAAAATAGAGGTGGATTAGCCAAATATGGTTTAATATTTTTCAAACCTTGTTGGAATTTATAATTCTAATGAAAGGTATTCCTATTCTTTAGTATATGGGTGAAGGGGTGACATTTATTTGCAAGTTGAGAAAGAAAATTTCTTATGGCTTGTAGTTTACCCTGAAGACTTCATAGATTTTTAAGATTATGAGGTGGAGACATTTATGTGATTGATTTAACCTTTTTTTATATATAATTATATTCATATTATTAAAACTATAAATCATAATAATTTTGTTAAAGTGACACCAAATACTCATTTTTTGGGATTTATCTTGACTTTATGCTTTTGTAAGAATTCAAAAATCAATCTTGAAACCACATAGTGTTCATATCTTGGGTAATACTTCCCCAAATTGTCATCCACATAATCCCTGATGATGTCATGTATCATGTCATGAAATATGATGGTAATAGCCCATTAATAGGTTATATCTACATTTTTAAGGCCAAATGGCATGACCTAATAATAAAATGTTCCCCATGGAGTAATGAAAGCCATTTTGTGTTGGTCCTTAAGTGTGATTTTGATTTGATTATATCATGAGAAATCATCCACGAGGAAGATAATTTCATATCTAGTAGTATAATCTACAATCATGTCAATGTTAAAGAGAGGGAAGTAATATTTAGGACATTCTTTGTTGATATCGTATAATTCTATACAAATTTTGATTCTACCTTGAGGTATGGTTACAAGGAAAACATTATAAATATAATATAAATAATATATGGGGTAGATAAACCCAACTTATAAGAATTTATGTAGCTCCTCTTTGACCAATAATGACACCTTGGGAGGAATCCTTTTTAGCTTTGTTTGATTAGTTTTGCATTCAAATGCAAAACCAAGTGATGTACTACTAATGAGGGGTCTAATCCAAGCATGTTACATGTGAATATGTTAATAAATTATTTAAGTACCTCTTAATGAATTCATGTTCGTCTAATGTGATAGATGCCCCCAGTTTAATTATTTTTGAATTTTGATCCATCCCAATATTGACTTCAATTATGTCCTCAATAAGGAAGGCTAATTATTATTGTAAATAAGGAGACAATGATAGCTTAGGAATGTTAGAATCAAAGTAATATAAGAGCTATGTTTTGATGTCAAAATGTTCTTCTAATGTTGGAAGTTCATACAATTTTATAGGAGGATCTTCTTCTTCATAATTCTCTTCATCGCTTTGGTTATGGGGTTCTTGTTGCTCCCCAAAATATGTAGATTGATAAAGATTTATAGAAAAACCCTTTTTATAGTCACTGGATGGAATAAAATCTTTGGCTCTCCATGGAGTAATGAAAGCCATTTTGTGTTGGTCCTTAAGTGTGATTTTGATTTGATTATATCCTAAGAAATCATCCATGAGGAAGAGAATTTCATATCTAGTAGTATAATCTATAATCATGTCAATTTTAAAGAGAGGGAAGTAATGTTTAGGACATTCTTTGTTGATATCCTATAATTCTATACAAATTTTGATTCTACCTTGAGGTATGGTTACAAGGAAAACATTATAAATATAATATAAATAATATATGGGGTAGATAAACCCAACTTATAAGAATTTATGTAGCTCCTCTTTGACCAATAATGACACCTTGGGAGGAATCCTTTTTAGCTTTGTTTGATTAGTTCTGCATTCAAATGCAAAACCAAGTGATGTACTACTAATGAGGGGTCTAATCCAAGCATGTTACATGTGAATATGTTAATAAATTATTTAAGTAACTCTTAATGAATTCATGTTCATCTAATGTGATAGATGCCCCCAGTTTAATTATTTTTGAATTTTGATCCATCCCAATATTGACTTTGATTATGTCCTCAATAAGGAAGGGTAATTATTCTTGTAAATAAGGAGACAATGATAGATTAGGAATGTTAGAATCAAAGTAATATAAGAGCTATGTTTTGATGTCAAAATGTTCTTCTAATGTTGGAAGTTCATACAATTTTATAGGCAGATCTTCTTCTTCATAATTCTCTTCATCACTTTGGTTATGGGGTTCTTGTTGCTCCCCAAAATATGTAGATTGATAAAGATTTATAGAAAAACCCTTTTTATAGTCACTGGATGGAATAAAATCTTTGGCTCCCATATATTCCAGGATAGCCTCATTATTTTAAAATATTTCAAAGGAAGGATCATATTTCCAATCCAAGTCTATAAGTTATGGATGATGAAAGGAAATATTGATGGTGAAGATGGTGGTATCTAATCAAAGTTTAGTGGTAGCGAGATCCTTGAAGTGACTAGACATGGAACTTGTTTTAATATCATCTTTAGGGAAAGAAGGCCTAGGGATTGATAGAGAATCCATAATGATATTGTGTGGGTCATAATCATATAGCTCATACCTTAGACCAAAGTATTGTGGATGTTATTAAACCATGATGGGTTCAAGTTGTCCTTGATCGTGCTTGCCAATTCTTTTTCCTTTATAATGCATTTCTCCATTATTTTATAGACTTAGGGATATTGTATTTTAGGAGAAATGAGGGCCTCATATTTTTAAATAATCAAAGAAACATCCCCATATTCATGTATTATTTAGATAATAATCCATTGCTTGAGAAATATATTGGACCAAACTGATATCTAATGGGATTAGTTTTCCTCATGGCTGGGGACCCATAGATGAATGGAGAGAGAGGTAAATCACTGATGTAGAATGTTTTGTATTCATATTCTACATATCTTGTGGATGTGATCTTTATATGAGTGAAATTGGGTAGTGGATTATATATGGATTCAAGATACTTAGGGGAGATGTATTTAGTAGTTGTTGGACTTAGGATATAATTATTTGTGTCAAGATAAGGTGATGGTGGTTGATCCATATGGAAACTATGAAAATGGTATATAACTCTGAGGATGGTATCCTTCATTATAGAGTGAGGGAATTTTAGGCAATGTGAAGGTGGATGGAATAGGTTTCATCTCATGTATCCATGATCTTCTAAGTAACATGTTATATAAAATATCCACATATATAACATGAACTAGCATCTAATGTACTATGGGTCCCATAACAATGGGAAGGTAAATAGTCTTAGATGATGGCCTTTCATTATCATCATAATCTTTGATCATTATAAAGGTGGGATTTAGTGATGATTATGAATATCCAAATTGATTTAAAATGTATAAATTACATAAATTTAGTGATGATCCTCTGTCTTTGAGATCCCAAGAAATTTGATGGTGGTAGATGGTCACTTAAATGTATAGGGGGTAATTATGGTGTGAGCCAATGGGAGCCATATCCAAGGAACTATAATTAATCTATTGTGAAGGGGATAAGTGGTATATTAGTGCCTAAAAATAGTTAGCATCTAAGTCATTAGGGACTTTTAGATCATTCCTTACTTGATTTAATATTTCTTGATGTAAATCAAATGTTTTAAGGAGCTCCATTAAGGATATTTAAGATGGAGTTTTCTCAAGTTCTTGAATGATGTCATAATATTTATTAGAATATTTTTAGGCCTTCTTAAAAACATTCTCCTTTTGGGTAGTAGGTGAAGTGGATGGGTCTTTAGGGGGTGCCACATGAACTACTATTTTATTATGCTGGTAGTAATAATGCAATTAATAGTGGTTTAATTAATCTTTAGGATGGGGGATGAGGATGGAGTGTGTTCTTGAACATTATGGATTTTTATGGTGTTAATTTTATGGTAAGGGACATTATGGTAGTCAGTATAGTTGGATGAAGTGTCCTGACCCTAGTCTCTTTATGGTGTCTGATTCCATTGGTCATGCTTAGGGAGTGGATCCTTTTAAATGCTAAGTAATTTATTTGTTGGTTTCCTTAGAGGAGCTTATGTTTAAATTTCAATATCACCCATCCTAATTAAATCCTATATGTAAATCTTGATTTGCATACATCATTTTATATCATGTTCTTTAACCTTATGGTATTTACAAAACTCATCTTCATGATACCAGTTTGGCTTTGGTTGGTGATCATCCATACATCTAATTTTAGGTAAGGTGATCATGTTTACAAAAATCAATTGATCCAATACTATTTTTATTGGTACTCCCAAGATTATGAGTGGTATTTTTCCTATACGAGGCTTTAGATTTCCTTGAAGAACTTAGATGGAAGATACATTGGGCTATTGTGTGGGGATTTTCTTTTAAACTATGTGTACATGTTGTTACTTAGAATCCATTACCCCATCTCTCACAACATTCTTGTTTTTGTTTTTTTTATTGAGGTTAAAGTGGAGATTTTTAGAGTTAGGGTCCCCTAACCCTAGGATTACATCAAAACTAAGAATAATTATAGAATAAAACAACATTAAAAGGGAATCAAAGGATATAAAGCAAATACAACAAGAAAAAAACTAAAAAACTACTCCTACATAGCTATTCAACTTAGATTATTCCATACTTCCCAAAATTTCTTCCCAACATGCCTTCATGTTGGTAGGATTCATGTCAATTTTCTTGATAATGCTTTCATAGTCAATGTTATGTGTTCCACTACTACTTTGGCCCTTTGTTTCTTTTCCCTTACCTGTATAACTAGGATCAAATATATATTTGAGGTGTTCTCAAAGGTTTTTTGTGTTTTATAATCCTTCATTCATAGTAGCTTTACTACAATTTTATAATTCATTTGATTTTTTTGTAGATCCTCATTGGAATGCTCAAGGAGATATACCCTAAAGTTGAGTCAATGAATCTATAGATCCTCTTCTTTATTGATCCATGCTTTGGATAGCTTTTCATTTTCTTGTTACATTATGTTTATCCCATTTTTTAGACTCAACATTTCCATCATGAACCATCTCATGAGAGAATGTTTTAGCTCTAGTTTTTAATTCAACATGTTAGTGTTTTCCCTATTCTTGAGTGAGTTCTCAATTTGGTTAAACTCTTTGTTTTTACCTTTTTGGAATTGTTCCTTCTCTTATTTCTCAATA
Source organism: Torreya grandis (assembly GCA_037957365.1). NCBI lineage: Eukaryota > Viridiplantae > Streptophyta > Pinopsida > Cupressales > Taxaceae > Torreya > Torreya grandis. The sequence goes on along the minus strand of JARHVA010010343.1, from coordinate 134,481 downwards.
TTATCAGTTTTGATATATTTTTTTGATTATCAAACCATGTCTCATTAGTATTCTGAGTATTAGTGGAGTCCTTCTTAGTACTTCATTCTTCCCTCTCTTCATTATCATTGTCCACACTTATAAATTTTTCTTGACCCTTTTTTGAATAGAGGGGTTTGCTACTTTTTGAGATCCTTAGATTCAGTATTATCTTTGACCTTAATAGTACCTTTGTAAACACCTCTTAAAAATTTATTAATACCCTCTTTTTCTTTGTTATGTTCCTTTCCTATCTTCAATTTTCCCTTTCAATTTCTATTGCTTTGCTGCTAGCATCCCTGCTTAGTCTACCTATGTATTTAATCCAAATTTTATTAATCTTTCTCATTTATGCCAACCCTTCATTCATTTTTTATTCCTTTATTTGATTAATATAAGGCATTGGTTGATTCATGCCCTTGAAATATTTGTAAATGAGGAATATAACATCCTCATGTCTAGTGGTTGTGTAACTACCATTTTTGAATTTTTGCATGGAGTTTTCCATAGATTTGAGAATGAAAAAAGGTAGACTAAAACCTACTCCATGTCTAAAATAATTTAACATCCTAAACATGGACCACCTTACAACATTATATTGACATTTGAATGTAACGTACTAAACAAGATTAAAATCTACCTCAACATAAGGTTTGAGAAGAGATTCCCTATCAAATCCATTGTGTAACTATTATAGTTGTTCACCCTCTTCTAAAGATGCCTCTTTATCCAATTTTTAGTCTCTAAGATTGTAGTAGATTTTAATTTCTTCTATGTTTAGACCCGTCACATGTGAAATCAACTCAATAATTTCAAGCATGACTCCACTGATTTTATCAACCCTTTCCTTCCGAGCTCTGGTAAATTGAATGGATAAATGTTTGTTGAAACCCTCAATGTTTTTATGAATCTAGAAAGTACCCCCACCTATAAGGCATTCTAAACTCTATTATTGTATTTGACCTCTCACAATAGCTTAGGATTTATTATGTTGGGTAAGCCCATATTAATTACACTATTCACATAGGTTTCTAGAAAGCCTTTCCCATTCCCTCTAAAACATCACTTATAAGAATCATTAAAACTATCATGATGAAAATTATGAGACTCAACACATTGTTTTTATTTTTCTAGATGTTTATCCCAATCAAAATTAGGTTTCATGAGTCTAAGTTCCCACTTGTTTGATGAGAACATAAAATCTCCCTTAGGCATGAGGCATAGGACTATAAAACTATATATTAATAAAAATAAATTTTCCCTTCATTAGTTATTCTTTTTAATACCTCTCTAAGTAAATTATCATGATCTATCCATGTTTTAAAGCCCACATTGCTTGTTCCCTCATTGGAAAAACAATATGCAATTCCATTACCCTCCCTATATGTGTGGAGAATGTGAACCTATTGGAAAGAGTTAAGAATTATCTTAGCTTCATCAATTATATTTTTTATAGTCCAGCCTGGGGAGTGTTTTCTAATTAAACAATTGACAATGTTCATCGAGTCTCCTTCTACTTCCAAATTTTGGATATTAAGTTGTTTATCTAATCTAAGGCCCCAAGGGGTAGCTAGAGCCTCCACTAAGTGATTAATCTTAGTTCCCATATATACTATATAATCCCTAATTAGCTTCCCTTCAACATCTCTAATGATTCCTTCTCCTCTTATAATTCTCTATTTTTTTTATACACCATCAAAATCTAACTTCATCCACTTAGTTCTCTTTCAATTTTCCTCTTTAGGGTCTAATTTTCCTATGATTGATAGATCAATCTACTAGTTTTGTTTAGGTAACCACTCAAAAGAGAGGAGTTCTTTACTTTTTTTATTTTGATGGAGTTGTAATTCTCCTTAATAGCTAAGAATATTATTTTCATGGTCACTTTACTATTACACTTATTCTCCCTGAAGATGATGTTGTTTCTATTTCCCCATATCCCCCACCAAATATATGAAAAGGTAAGGTTCCACAACTACTTAAGATGAGGATTATTAAAGGGGAAAATATAGGCTATTCAAAGTTTAATTGGGGTTCATGGGTGGTCCCAAGAGATGTTGAATTTCCTCAAGAATAAATTACACACTTTCTATGTAAAATTATAGTTAATGAGAAGATGGGAGGTGGTTTCATTCTCTTCTTTGCATAGTACACATCTATTGGTTATAATACATCCATTTTATCTTAAATTTTCAACTGTCAAAATATTTTCTTGAATAGTAACCTAGTAGAGAATCCTATTTTCAGGGTGATGAATTTGTTCCAAACTCTTTTCCATCTCACCTTGATGTCTTAATTTTGGATATCCTTTTATACCTAGATTTGACATTATAGTTCGCATTAAAAGAATCATTCCACATCAACTTATCTTCCATGTCTATTTTAGTGATATGGATGGATTTAAGGGCCCTATTAAAGTCTTAAATTTTGGCCTACTCATCATGGTTAACTCTATCTAGGTTGATTTCTATCCAATGTTTAGATCCATTTCTTGTTTGCCAATAATTAGTGACAAACTCTCCATATTTATGCATTATATTCTCTTGTATGTGCTTTTCAATATTCTTCTAAATTTCATACAAATATACATTTTATTTTTCCCCCTAAAAAATTATATTTCTACCATTACCCATGTGCCACATGGAACCTTCAAAAATTATCTTCCTATTCTCAATTAGGAAGTTCTAGATGTGTGATCCTCTAATGAACTTCTCATCTTTCAAAATGACAAAAAGGTTACTCCCTTGAAGTTATTTATGATATAATATGTTTCCCTAGGTCTAAATAGTATTTATGAATCTCCCCACAAACTTATAAATCATATATTTAGTAATCCTTTGAAGATTTATTATTCCCAGACATCCAAATCTTTTCTTGTTGCATATTTTGTTCTAAGCAACCAAGTGGAATTTTCTCTTACCTTCATAGTCATTCCATAAGAAGTTTATTTAATTTTTGTTGTGGATTTATTCCAATTATTTTGTATATTTTAAGAGATAAATAATGTAAATAGGAAGGCTTTGAATAACTAATTTAATCAAGACAACTTTCCCTACTTGAGAAAGGATTTTCCATTTCTACCCTGCAAGTCTTTTTTGGAATCTTTTAATTAATGGATTCTAGGAAATTAATTATAATTGATTGTTTATAATAGGTATGTCAATAAAGGTTGATGGTAGATTATTAATTTGACAACCTAAGATCCCTGCAATTCTATTTTGTCTAGCTTTCATAGTGTTAAAGAAATAAACTAAGCTCTTGTCAAAATTGATTTGATGATTGGTAGATTTATCATACATGAACAAAACTCTCTCCAATGTCCATTCTTCATAAATATATGTTTCAACCAAAAATATGGTGTCATCTAAAAACTACTGGTGAGTAATGGGCTCTGCCTACTTTGTTGGCTTGAAGCCTTTTAGTTATCCATCTACAAAAGCCTTAGAAATATACCTACTTAGAGAATCCACCATGATAATAAAGAAAAGGGATATAGAGGATCCCCTTACCTTACTCATTTATCACTTGTAAAATATCCATGAGCCACTCCATTCACAAGAACATAGAACATGCATGTGGATATACAAGTTCTAATGGTTTTCCTAAATTTTTCATTAAAACCAAATTGGTTCAAGACCCTATTTAGGAAATTCTAGACCAATCTATCATAAGCACTAGCCATATATAACTTGAGGATCATGGCTACCTTTTTACTAATCTCCATAGAATTAATATCTTATTGGACAAAAATTACTCCATCTTGGATTTTTCTTCCTGGTACAAAGCCTCCTTGGTGAACCTATATGCTTTTATTCATGATAGGTTGTATTCTTGTTTTTCTTAAAGACTTTGGATTTCCCTAAAAATAATTATATTATTTTTGGGTGTGCTCATTATAAGAATATAACTAGATTTCCCCCTTTTAAATAAGGACTTTCTTTATTTTCATTCCTTTATCTATGATCTCATCAAATGTCTTGGAACACTATAATTTTAAATGATACTTGAGTTTAACATTAAGATTGTCTACAAAAATCTTGGCCAATTCTTCCTAAAGTATGATACACCTCAAGAGACTTGCCAAACTTAACCATATTTTAAAGAAGTATTATAGACTTTATCTACTTCATTGTTTGGTATTATAGGGGTCAATTATGGAGATATCATGCTGAGAAGTGTCCAATGAATTGTTCTATTAGCTCTCAAAACTAGATATTGACCCTTTAGGTAGATGTACAAACCATTCCAAAGTGGGTCTTATGAGACTTTTGGGAAATAGTCTCAACAAATAAAAATCTTCATAAGCTACCTCATGGCAAGCTACATAAAATTCTTAGACATGATCTCTAGGATCCCCTTTTCCTTGATATTTCTCAAATTTGGGTACTTAAAAATGTGAAAGAAAGGGTATTTGTAAAATAATCATGTCCAATTTTGAGGAAAAAAGATATTCATATTTTCCTCTCTCCATTCTTGGGCAAAGGTGGGATCCTCAAGAGGATTGGTAGTTTTATTTTGACTAGCTTGGGGGATATGGGTACTATGGGTATTATGGGTTCTATGAATTTTATTGGTGTTATTGGTAGTGTTGGTATTATTGGAATTATTAATGGTGTTATTATTTTGAACATTATTATTTGTATTATCTTGTCTAGTGGATGATAGACATTTATTATAGAGTAAGAGGTTAATTTGTTGCATCAATTGGTCTAAGCAATCTTCTATGATAGTCTATTTTTTATTAGCATTATTATGGTTATTAAAAAGAGGTGGTGGGAATTCTTATTTGTAAACTCCATGGTCCACCCATTCTTATTCTTTGGGTATGTGATTTACATGTTGATATAGTGTGTTTGGGCATGATGAAGGGAATACTAGGTTATGTAATAGGGCATGGTCAAAATTGGATGGTAAATTTCCCCCCTATTTTGATGGCTTAGGCTAGGACATGATCATGATTCTCATATAGATAACAGTCAATGAGGTTTCTTACTTCATCATTATGGAGGGGGTTACAAATTTCATCCTCTTCTTTAGGTGTGTGCATATCATTATTTGTTTTATCATGTTCTCAAGTAAGATCAGCTATATACCCCAATGGTTGATTATCTTGGTTGGAGGCTTATACAATCCTAGTTTGGGATCAAGTATGGATAACCATTGTGAAAGAGAGATGTGATGAATTTTGATGGATGAGATGGAAGTCTTCAAATACGACTTCTGTCTAGAGACCAAAAGCTACTAGTGGTCAAAAGAGAGTGATGTAAGAGGATGGGGTAACTAAGAATTACCAAGAAATAAATTTTCTTAAGAGACTAATCTATAAAATATAAATAAGAGTGATGGGATTAAATACTTTGTCTAATATCAAAGAGATAAATTTTATGGGTGCTAGATGATAAAGGTACATGATAACGATGAGAATAAATGATGGGTTATATATTAGAGTCCTATAAGACTATGTATTTTGATAATCCAAAGTCTAAGTGAAAAATGATAATCCAAAGAAGATGGGTGACCACTATAATCTTGATTTCAAGATGAAATCTAGTATTTAAAGGGAATGAGATGGGTGGAGGATGAGGGATGTGTGATATATAGGGTGAAAAATAAGATGTATATTAGGTGGATATGTGATAAATGTAGGATTATACAATAATGACAACTAATCAAGAGGAATTATACACAAATGGATAACATAGTAATAAATATGGACACACTAGACTCTAAAGAAAGAGGTGGAAGGGAGGATGATATTGAAAATGTGTTTTGGTATGGATGAAGTGAAGTATATAGTAGTTAGATAATAATAAAATATGTGATAGGGATAGATTCTATATTTATTATGATAGGGTGGATATTATCTATAGGTAAGTTATATATAAAATGGTGTTATATGGAGAGGTATAATAAAATTGGTTAAAAGGATGGATATACAAATGGATATGAAATATGATGTTATATATAAGATAGTCTACAAAATAACGATGTGAAAGGGGTAAATATTATATCAATGTGTTATAATATGGATATAAATGGGGTGGATAGGTAATAGATGTAGGAAAGGGATGATAAATTTAGGATGTGGGTGATATGGGTGAATATGATATGATGTGATGAGTATAGGTATACAAGATAGTAATGAAAGGTGATATGGGACAAAGGAAGATGTAGAAAGGGGTATACAAAATGAATACTATATAGTGATTGGGTATGAAGGAGAAGTGATAAAATGGGGGTAAATGACTAATACATAGATGGATTAAATAAGGACTTGGATGGGATATGATGATGATAAGATGATAGGATGATGATCATTAACCTAGAGGATGTCTAAGGTATCACAAAAAATGTAGGTATGGTTGAATCAACACACAAACAATATGGGTCTTCTCATAACATTCAAACAACACTCACAAGTATGATCCTAAATTAGTCAACTATTATGTGTGTGTAACCCAATGCCTACACCATCAAATGGATTCATTGGTGAGATTGTAATCTAGTGACCCATTACAATATTGATTGAACCCTCTCAGCCCTACTTGCATTCAATGGCTACTTAAGAGCTAATATTAAATCCTATAATGGTATACCTATTATGGATAAATTCCCCTAATATATGTATATAAAAAATGTTCTAGGTGTGTCCCCTATATATGTGAAGGTACATTAGGGCTTGAATCCATATAGGATGTTTTTTTTTACCATCCCATGTCTTGGAGCTTGATCACCTCTCACTCCATGAAACCCTTTTTGGGGAATTTCACTTAAACACACAATGATATCTCTCCTTATTTTTAGATTCTACTAGAAAATGGATTTTGGTTAGTGCATGGTGGTGAAATATATCAGAGGTATAATCATTGAGAGGGGGGTGAATCAACCAGCCCATATAATCCAAATTTAATTTTAATCCTTTAAAACTCTTAATCAATTATCATAATCATTTCATGAAGCATATATATCATCATAAAAAATAATAAGATAGACAATGAAAGATCAAGCACATAACATATGACATATCTAGGAAACCCTTTTGGGGGAGAAAACCCATTAGAACATACAATCAGAAATTTTTCCTATAGTAAAAATTAAAAAAATAGACTAGCTACAATTGATCAAGGAACTATAATCCCTTATTTAGTGAGACTATAATCCCACAAGGTGATACAACACCTATGTAATTGAGCAACCACAACAACTAAACTTTTAGCAAGTTTTGCCTTAAAAAGAGGCTAAAACCCCCTGGATGTTGAGCATCCAAAACAACACCTATGAATAGAACATACCTTGAACACTAATTTCCTGCCAATCTAATAGAGATACATATTATATTAGCTCTCTTCAACTTTTCACACTCAATGCATCCAAAGCCAACTTTTGGATCATTATTAACTCCTTAATAACAACTATATAATCCCATAAATAACATGACCAAATGGTCATACACATATTTCTTAATCTAATATTCTCATCAAATCACCTACTGACACTCTCCCTCTCATTTTCTCTATAACTATCACATGTACACAACTCCCACATATAGAAACTCTATCCTTTGGTTCCACTATATATAGAGCATTCATGAATATCAATATATTGGTCAGCCATTCCACATGAATTAAACCTTAATTATTATAACATAAAAAGCCATAATTTAATACCATCCTCAAAATTTCAGCCATAACATTGATAGGTCACCCTTAAGCAGCTACACCTTTCAATCAGGCCCTTGTAGCTCTTATAGGTCTCATGGAGAACTATTCACCCCTTTATCACATCATCAAGAAAAAAATAACACATAAACACTTTAAAATGAATAGGTACACTCCTCATGACCCATTTTACATTTTAAAATTCTTAGAGTCATAATTGAACTCTTTTGTGCAAGCTCAATCAAATTAAACGATAGCCTTGTTAATAAGGACATCATGAATGAACACATAATCAACTTATTAATCTTTTCTAATATTGAATTTTTATTGGTAAATATTAAAAATAACACATAGATAATACAAAAAGAGTCTAAAACAATTTCCAATAGCTAATTCATCATGAGACATCCAAACAACAATAAATTAAGCTCGAACAACCTTCTCGGGTCACTTATAGAACATAGCCAATCAGATAGTCAACTTTGGAGATCAAAATATTTGTTTGTACATATATTAAAACCTCAAAAATAGTTTTAATGGATGATACTTTGAGTCCTATACAACTTTTATTTTTAAAACACCATCAAAATCATCCTGGATCAAATGTTATAGCCAAAATATAGAGCACTAGTTTTTCCCTTTATAAATTTGAAAATTCAAAATCAAATGGTCAATTAAACATCAATCACATTGAATTCATTTCATTTATTCTTAGAAATTTGGATAAAAAATTATATATAAATATACTCAAAATATTTTGGTCTTTAAATTTGTTAAACAACTATCACTTTGACCACTTTGACTTGATGCGCACCATTAGATCAATCTGTACAAACTCCCAATCATCGTTACATCCTTATCCTTTACCTTTATTCAGTGTTAAACATCATGAAATTATTATCATCTAATTTATTCCTAACATATTTAATAAAATTCAATCCATCCATCTCTTTTATAGTTGAATTATCTTTACCTTCTGCAAAATTGATTAAGTAAAGGAACTACTACAATATGCTTGGAAGGCCAACTTTCAATAGATATAACTTTTATTGCACTCAAATTCATGTTATAAAAGTTACACAATATGATATTTATTCATAGGGGAAGCCAACCATGTTTAAAAATTATCCTAAAACCTTCACTCATGTGCTATATAACACTATTAAATTTATCACTTAGATTTTTTGGCCATAGAGCCAACTATGTCAAGAACTACCTAGAAGTCCAACTTTGCACATGCATATCTTTTGATGCGCTTCATCACATGACCTAAAATTTAGCACATATAAAATAGGCAAAAAATTTAAAAAAAAATTGTGATAATTTTTTATTGACACATTAATGTGTGTGAAATATAAGACCATCAAAATGCCTACTCAGCTTTTCTTGCCACATTGGAAACTTGGCTAAGTATGGGAAACACTATCAAATTACTTGGGAGCCAAACTTTGCACTTGCATATATTATGTTTCACCTCATTTCATGACCTAAAATTTAGTGTATATAAACTAGGCACAAATTTTTATCAAAACCATATGACCAACTCCCCCTAAATCATCCACATGTGGCAATTGTGACATCATCAAACTGCATACTCAAATTTTCTACCACTAGACCCAAAATGTCTAGATGAAAACAATGATCAACCAGATGAAATAAAATCATGCACAAAAGAACTAAAATAATTATTTAATTATTATATGACCCCTTTCATGTTATAAATACTTAAAAATAATCCCTAATCATCTCTAAATATATAAATTATGAAGAACAATGAAACCTACTTCAAGCACACTAGGATAAGCATATTACACACTTTGTCATTATCACTTAGAATATCAAGGAACTTAATCCACTCACCTAGAAAAATTCATGAAATCACCATGAAATCATTAAAAAATATCCAAAAATATCCCCCTTTATCATTTATTTCAACGCCCATCAAATAGCTCACCTTCTCTCTCTTTAAGCACTCTCAAGTAGGAACTTTTTCCCCCTTTGACACAATGATAAAGTGGGCACAAACTAATATTGAGGACCTAGAAATAATAAGAATAGGATATGACCAAATTATAAATATTTTACATAGTCCTCCTTAATTTTATCTTACCTCTTCTTTCCTTGACAACATCCTCTTGCTAAATGCCAACACTCTTTAACCAAGTACTGCAACCAATGAAGAAAGAACACATAAAACACTAAAAAATTATAGAACTCACAAAGAAATATATAAGAAAGAATACCAATAATATATATGATAATTTATCAAATTTAACATATTTAAATCTCCACACACTATGAATAACCACTGTACAGACTTACTAGTCTTCTCTCTTAAGACACTTTCATGACCACCAACTCTGCATCTACACTATAACTTCTTTAAAAACATTTGGAGAAAGATCATGAAATTGTTGATCCACCTTATAAAAATACATAATATTAATTTATATAGAAATAAATGACACCCAATATTTGTCTTATATACTCAAATGTAGCTTTTGACAATGGTTTGGTTATAGTATCGGTAAGCCACTCATTTATAGGCACATGCTCCAACTTAACACTTTGATTAATAACTTTTTATCTCAAGAAATCATATCTAATAGGAATGTGCTTAGTTTTTAATTGTATACTAAGATTATTGAGATATTAATTTCACTATTATTGTCACAATAAATAGGATAATGTCCATTTTGTCTTACCTTATAATCCTCCAAAGTTTGTTTCATCCATGTGACTTGAGTGAAAAAAGAGGTAAATTCTATATATTCATATTATATAGTTGATAGATACACTAAGGCTTAATTCTTTATAATCCAAGACACCAAGAATTCCCCCATGAATAATACCCCACCATTGGTAGTCCTCTTATCATCCACACATCCTTCCCAATTTGCATCAGTATATGATTTTAAAGAGAATTATTTTATCTTAGGATACCATAAACCATACTCTATGGTGAATTTAAGATATCTCAAGACCCTTTTGACTAATTTTAAGTGAGATTATCTAGGTTCAACTCTAAACCTTCCTATAATACCCACTACTTGCATGATATTAGGCCTAGAAGTAGTAGAGTACAAAACAATTTTAATCATAGATCTATACAAACTTTGATTAAATTTTGGTGAGTCATCCAATTTAATTAATTTACATCCTATGATCATTAAAGTACTCACTGTATTACAATATATCATTTCAAAGTTACTTAGCATATTCCTGATGTATTTATCTTATGAAGTGAATATCCCTACATCAAGTTGATTAATCTATAATCCTAAAAAGAAAGATAATTCTCCTAACATTGACATTTTAAACTAAATATTTATAGTATCTATAAATTTTCTACTCATTTTATCATTATTAAATATAAAAACTATGTCATCAACATATATAACTATTAATTGATGATTGAATTTTATCTTAATGTACAAATTACTATCAGCTACCCCCTTTTAAAACCTTGACCAAAAATATACTTATCTAACATGTCATACCAAGATCTAAGAGCTTGTCTAAGACCATATAGAGCCTTATTTAGTTTTCACACAAAATCTTGATTACATGAAATGAAGTATCCTTTAGGTAACTCAATTTAGACTTCTAAGTTTCCAATTAGAGTACATATTTCATATCCATTTGATATACCTTAAAACCTTGAAACTTGCATATGCTAGGAAGAGTCTAATTTCTTCCATTATTTCCACATGATCAAAAGTATCATCAAAATATATTTCTTCAACATGAGCATATCCTTTACACACCAATCTAACCTTATTCCTTGTGATTTGTCCTTTCTCATTTATCTTGTTTTAGAAAATCCACTTACTACCTATCACATTTTTATCTTTTGGCTTAGGAACTAAGTCCCATGTTTCATTATTTTCTATTTGATAAATTTATTCATCCATTACATCATTCGAAATTTCATCATTTATAGATTCCATAAATGTTTTGGGTTCAATCATGGATAACAGAGTTGAGTATTATTGATTTTTATTGATCAACATTCTCCTTCTAGTCTTCAACCTTGCATCAAGATTTATAATAACTTGAAAGATTAGATGATATTTGTAAATTATTTTAGATGGAACTTTAGATTGTTTTATTTATTCTTCCTCTTCATCTTCATCATTCATTTTAAAGGATAATTCATTATTATTTTCTATAGAATTCTTAATTGAGTCACTTGAAATTTTGGCTTCTTGACTCTACTTGTCTCATCTATCCTTACATTTGAACTTTAAACAATATTTTGAAGTATTTTGTTGAAGCACATCTCAGAATTAATAATATAAGAGTAACCTAATAAGATACCCTCATTATATCTTGAATCAAATTTTCCAAGATTTTATTCATCTCTTTTGATAAAGCACCTGCTCCCAAACACTCTAAGATGTTTGACATGACCACTCTATTATTTCATAACTCATAAGGAGTCTTATCATCATTTACTCTAATTTAACACCTATTTAGGATGTAAACTAAAGTGTTGGCTTCCTCTTCCTAATAACCATCTGATAATTTTTCATCTTAAATCATGGTTCTACTCATCTCTATAATAGTCCTATTATTCCTTTTAACAACACCATTATCTTGTCATGTTATAGTAGTAGAATATATCTTATTATCCCTTCTTCTTCACAAAAACCATCATTCTTATGAGATCAAAACTCAGTTCCTTTGTTTGATCTCACACACTTAATCTTTGAACCTTTATCATTTTCCACAATATATTTAAATGCCACAAATCTTGTAAAATATTTTAATTTTTAGTTAAGAAAGAATATCCAAGTTATCCTAGTAAAATCATCAATGAGAATCATGAATTAGTTATTACCTTGAATACTTTGAGTTCTCATAGGTTCACATAGATTAGTGTGTATCAATTGAAATGGTTTGGTAGTGAAAAATTCCTTGGTTTTGTATCTTCTCTTGCTTTTACTTCAATGAAGACATGCCTTGAAAAGAGAATAAGGCATATTATAAATATTGAGAATATGCCTTACCAACCCCTTTGAACTTATCTTTACCATATTATCAAATTTTATATGTCTTAGCCTTCTATACCAAAGACAACTTTCTTCCAACTAAGTCATTAATCACTCCTCCTTCATGGATTCAAGGAATGCATACATGTTTTAGTATATTTTATAAACATTTTCAAATAATATGCTAGATTTTTCCTTCTTACTTCACATACATCATCATGAATAGTTACAACATTTCCTTACTTACACATTTGGCTCATACTTAAAAGATTATGTTTTAAACCTTCTACATATAGGATAATTTCAGTCCTAGTATGACCAATTTTCAAACTCACAATACCTTCATCAACTATGTTACCATATTTGTTGTCACCAAACCTAACTACACCTGGGTTGGTCTTATTGAGAAAGATAATTTCGGTTTCATCTCTTGTCATATGATTTGATCATCCACTGTCTATGAACCATCTCTTCTTCTCATCTTCTTGAGTATGCAAGGTTTCTTGAATAAATAATTATTCTTCCTTTGGTGAGATATTTGGATTTTTATTATTTTCTTCTTTAGACTGTCTCCTTGAACCATTTGATGGTGTTAATGACTTGTCTATACTTATTCCTAATGCTCTTTTATAATTTTTAGCTATATGACCTTTGTTAGTTATAATTGTATCATATGAGATCCTTTTTTATATTTAGAGAGAGAGTACAATCCCTATATCTATGACTAAATTTATTGTAGGTGAAGAAATAACAATTGAAGACACTATTCATATTTGACCTCCTTTTTTTTATTATTACTGATCCATGAATTTTGATTCTTAACCCTTTTGGTGGAGATGGAATCCTTTTTTGTCCTTCGATGAGAACACATATAAGTAAGTCATGAATTTACTTTCCAATTATTTCATCCTTTGATTAAGATATTTATTCATCATGACTTGTAGATTCTTGATTATTGCCTCTAGATCTTGTACTTATGTCTTCACACCATCCAAGATTGCATTAAATTCTAATAAAGCACATATTAGTTTGTCTCAAAGATAATATATAACCTCTTTATCAACCATTCCACCTTTGATCAACTTCAAGTTGTTAAACTTTATAAGAAGGATCAACTCTGATACCAATTATTAAAGGTACAATCACTAAGAAGGGAGAGGATGAATCAATGAGCCTAGATAATAAAAATTGAATTTCAATCCTTTCAAACTCTTAATCAATTGCCACAAGAATTTCATGAATCATACATATCATTCATAACAAAGAACAAGAGAGACAATGCAAGATCGAACACATAACACATGACATATGTGGAAAACCCTCTTGGGGGAGAAAACCCACTAAAACCTATAATTGGACTACTATCCTATAATAACAAGAACCAATTTAGACTAGATACAATTTATCAAGGAACTACAATCCCATAAGTTGCTACAACACCTAACAAATAAAATTTTTACAAGTTTCACCTTATAAGGAGGCTACAACCCCTTAGATGTTGAGTAGCCACATCCAAACCTATGAATAAAACCTCTCTTGAACATTGATTTTTATCCAATATAATAGAGATATAGAGTATATCATCTCTCTTCAACTTTGTACACTCAATGCATCCAAAACCAAGTTTTGGATCATTCTTCACTCTTAATAAATAATTTTTCACCCAATCAATAACATGAAAAAATGGTCATACACACAGTCCTCAATATACTCTACTCATCAACTCATCTATTTGGCAATCTCCCTATCCTTTGATCCATAACTATCACATGCACACAACTCTCACATATAGAAACCATCTCCTTTGGTTTCAATATATATACTTATTTCATGAATATCAACATCTTGGTCAAACTATTAGACATGCCTTAACCCTTAATTATTCTAACATACAAATCCATAGATCAATATCATCCTCAAAATTTCATCCATAACATATATGGGTCACCCTTAAAAATCTACACCTTTCAATTAGGCCCTTATAGCCCTTATAGGTCTCATGTAGACCTATTCACCCATTTATCACATCATGAAACAAAAAAAAAAAAAAACATAACCACTTTAAAATACATAATTCCACTCCATATGATCCCTTTTACGTCTTCAAATTCTCAAAATCATCATTGCACTCTTCTGTGCAAGCTCAATCAACTCAAATAATAGTCTTATTCATAAAGACATCATGAATAAAAACATAGTCAACTTCCTAAGCCTTGTTAATACTAAATATAATTTTTTGTAATATTTTAAATACCACATAAATCATCAAAATATATTCTACAACACTTTAAAATATAAAATTCAACATGAGACATCTGAACAACAATAAAAAAGATCAAATAACCTTCTTGGGTCACTTATAAAGTATAGTCAATCACATAGTCATATTTAGAGATCAAAAAATTTGTTTGTAAATATATTCATACCTATAAAATAGTTTCAATAGATTATACTTTGAGTCCTCTACAACTTTTATCTTTACAACACCATCAAATTCATCTTGGATCAAAAGTTATAGCCAAAATACACAGAACTAGTTTTTCCCTTTATAAATTTGAATATTCAAATTCAAACTAACACAATTAAACATCAAGCACATTTCTTTCATATCATTTATTACTATAAATTTGAACAAAACACATTCCATTTATCTTATCAAAATATATCAGTCTTTAATTTCATTAAAAAACTATCACTTTGACCACTTTGACTCGATATGCACCATTAGATCAATCTGTATGAACTCTTGCTCATCATTAGATCCTTATCCTTTAGCTTTGCTTATTGTTAAACATTGTGAAATTATTATCACCTATTTAATTCCTAAAATATTTTTAAAAAATTCACCCATCATTCTCTTTGAGAGTTGCTCAAACTTTACCTTTTGTAAAATTGACTAAGTAAAGGAACCACTATAATATGCTTGGAAGGCCAACTTTGGATAGATATATCTTTTGATGCACTCAAATGAATGTTATAAAATTTAAACCATATTATATTAATCCATATTTTAATCTAAAAATGTGTAAAAACACTCCAAAAACCTTCACACATATAATATAAAAATGCATTAATCTTCTCACTCAGATTTTATAGCCATAGAGCCAACAATGTCAAGAACTGATTGGAAGGACAACTTTGCACATGAATATATTTTTATATGCTTCATCAAATGACTTTAAATTTATTTAATATAAAATAAGAATAGAAATAAACAAACCCATATGATCATTTTCTCTTGAAACATTCACATGTGTGAAATATAACACCATCAAAATGCTTGCTCAGCTTTTCTTACCATATTACACATTTGGTTAAGTATGGGAAAACACTATCAAAATTCCTAGGAACCCAACTTTTCACTTGAATAAATCATTTTTTACTTAATTACATGAACTTAAATTAATTTCATATAATATAGGCATGAATATTATCACAACCATATGACCAACTCCCCCTGACTCATCCACATGTGGCAATGGTGATGTCAGCAAACTACCTACTCAGATTTTCTACCACTAGACCCAAAATGTCTAAATAAAAAAAATGATAAAATAGATGAAATACAATAATTCACACAAGTAATCAAATAATTATTTAGTTCTAATAATATGCCTTTCACATTCTTAATACTTCAAACTCATCCCTAATCATCTCTACATAGACAAACTCTAAAGATCAACCAAGCATATGTCAAGCATATTAGGATAAGCATATTTCAAACTTTGTCATTGTCATTTAGACTATCAAGGAAATTCATCCACTCATCTAGACACCTTCATGACATCACCATAACATCATTGATAACTCTCCAATAAAATACATGTCACCAACCCCTATATATTAAGCTTATACATGGGGATGAATTCTACATCACATGTTATCCTAGAGGGGGGCTAACAAGTAGTCAAATCATGATATAATTAATTAATTATTAATTAACTAAATTTGAGGGTCATGATACAATTATTATTTACAATTTAATACACACCCACAATAAATTATATATAATAAATTATTTTCATAGAAAACTATGATGATATGAAGATATAATGAAAAATAGAAAACTATACTAAATCACACCCTTACTGCAACAACAAAGATTAGAAATTCAATTGGGATGCCTAAATATTTAAGGGTCCTACGCCAAAAAGGGTTATTAGTTTAAATTTTAAAAATCTTGTAAGTCCCTATAAAACCATAAATGCACAAAGCAAAATTGCAACCATAATGATAAAAATTGTAACTTGGGAAATAAAATCTCAATTTACAAGTCACAAATTTGTAAAAGGTTAGTAAATTGATATGGTTATATAAAAAATCCATGACTATTAAGAAAAATCACTATTCAAACTAAAAAAATCATAACTAGAAAAATAATGTAACCTACAATATTATAGATAATAGTATAAAAATTAAATATATCCCTAACTGATATTAAGGTAAATTTCTAGACCAAATTTAATTACAAGGCAGATAAAATAAATAAATAATAATGATTGATATATATATATATATATATATATATAATGTTATGACAATTTTCTTATGAATATAATCTTATACTATTAAATAGAATGATCAAGACGCTATTTACCCAATACAAATTCTAAAATCATTATAGCTTAATTTTAATGTTAGCTAAATATGAAAAACTACTTATTTGATTAGGTATCTACAAAGTTATGACTGCAATCTACAAAATTGCAACTAAAAGGACAAAAAAATAGGCTCATGACTTATGGTATTATAGGACTAAAAATGTTCTAAGGGGTCTATGATGTTTCATTTTCTAGTCTTCCTTTTCCCCATATAGATCCTACATAGAGAAACAACACACTATAATAATCTTCCTATATGTAAAAGGGTTTTAAGCCAAAAATATGCAAATGGCTAAATGGTTAAGATTTTGACAAAAATAAGTTTTTATCTTGACTTGAAAAACTATATAACAATTTTTACATAACTTGATATGCCTCTATTAAATGATATATAAAATAAATAGGTTGTAAGTTATCCATGACTAAAAGACAAAATCACAACTATCGATGATAAACCCATGATTACTAAAACAAAATCACTATTCTAAGAGTTGTGGTTTTGTCATGGATGTCCAAATATATCCAATATTAATACAACCTGATTTCACCCTACAAATATAAATAGAATCCTTTCCAAGACAACAAAAATAACCTATAAAAATGTCTAATGTTAGCTACTATGAAGTAATCTAAAGGTAAAACCTAGGTTCTACAAAACCATGACTATAGCCAACAATACCATGACTACCAATTCAATATCACAAATATTTGAGTTATGGTTTTATTAAAAATGTATCAATGGCTACATATCAAGATATTTTCCTTCCTATACTACACACAAAAACACTACAAATAGATAAACTATCTGCAGATAAGGAAGGTTAGCAAAAATTGACCATAACTGACCCTAACTATCAAGTTTTACAATATCATAAATGTAACCTAAAATACTATGAATACCAAGACAAAATTATGGTTTTGAAAGTTGTGGTTTTTTTAAAAACTAAAACCCTAACAATTAATGGTTAATTGATAAAATTATTACTGGCATCTACAAACTTGCAACTACAATATTACAAATACCAGTGCAAAGTCATGATTCACATTACATGTCAAAAATTGAATATATGGGCTTAGACTTATGTCTATTTTGTCATGTAATCACTCAAATCACTTCCAACACTTTTATTATCTTAGTTAAGGTAGTTTAGTCCTACTGTGGTCGCCAAAATGTGCACCAAATTTTAGATTCAATCAATGTTACTAAAATTAGAAATAAACCTAAAACTCAATGACACCAACATGAATGGATAAAAGAGGAAAATAAAAATAATAAGAACATTATTACCATAATTTTACCTCCTTATTACTTCACTCTAGGATTTGCACTTAGATTATTTGATGTTCAAAATTTAAACTATTGGATTGCTTGCTATGTCTTGATAATGGCTTCCAATGGTTGGATGAGGTTCATAGTGGATTGGATGAGATTAAAAGAGCTGTTATGTATGCAAGATAGTATAAATATGATGTATTTATGACTTTATATTTAGCTTGGCCATGGCCCAATAATGGGTTTTTATAGGATAATGGAATGAATTTTGGGGGATTTTAAAATTATTTAGAAGTCTATAGTTTAAAGAATTTTAGAATTTTAGATATTCTTTAGTTATAGAGGCTTATCAATTAATTTAGGAGATAATGGGGGTATTAGATTGAGTTTAATGATGTTTATGACTCATAAGTTTGTAGGAATGGCTAGGGTGGTAGGGTAGCTAAGATGGTAATTGGATAAATATGAATTTTAAATTGGCTAGTTGGCTTAGGGAGTAGGTTAGTGGTAGTATCTCTATTAGAGGTTTAATGGAGAGATTAATTTTTTTTAGAATGGGTTAAATTTTTATGGGATATAGGAATTTGATGGGGATTATTAGGATATTAACTAGTTTAGCTAGGAAAAATAGAAATTAGACTAAATTAGTAGAAATTAATATATTTAGTGGGGTGAGCATAATTTAGTGCATACACAAGATTTATGGTTTAGGGTTTGGGATTCAATTTTTAGGGTTTAACATTATTGATTTTTAATTATTTTAGGGTTTAGTGCTTAAAATTTAGGGTATAAGGTTAATTGTGTATGGTTTAGTGTTTAGGATTTAAGATTCTTAGTTTATGGTTTGGGGTTTAGGGTTAAGGGTTTACATTTAGGTTTTAGAGTTTAGGTTGAAGAGCATAAATTATAGGGCTTAATTTTTTAATATTATATTTTTAGGGTCTATATTTTATGGTTTATGGATTATTATTTTGGGTTTATGGATAATCTATTAGGATTAAGGTTTCAATATTTGGGGATTAGGGTCTATGGTTTAGGTATGTTATTTAGTGTTCATGGTTCAAGGTTTATGACTTAAGTTTTGGGGTTTAGGTTTTAGGTTTCAATTTTTAGGGTTTGAGGTTTAATTTTTAGGGTTTGGGGTTTAGGTTTAATGTTTAAGGTGGAAATGGAGTGTACTAGGGTAATTAGCTACATTCATGTCTAATATGAGTGATCATATCAAGACCATAGGTAGATGTCATTTATGAGTAACCACATACCTACATGTAGTAATATGTATGTGGTAAGTTTAATTTATGAATGACTATATCATTAATATATGTATGTTATATGTTGCATGTTATAGGCTTTTCAATTATGCATATTGATAGACCCATTAATTAAAGTTCATTTTTTAAGTTCAAAATAAGGTTGTTAAAAATATTCTATGGAAAATATAAAAAAATCCAAGTATATTACATATAAAATAAATTGATCAACTTCAAAAATATAAAAAAGAAATAATTGAATGTCAGAACAAACTTAAAAAGTGAAGAAATTCATGACTACAAATATAGTTGATAGTTTGCCAGGACAGAATAGGGGTCTATGTAGTCAAAATAATCATTTTATTATAAATTAAAAGTGTGTTATCAATTAATTTATTGAATTCAAAAATTTATTGAATTTTTGAATGAAATACAACTTCATTTGAAGATAATTTATACTTGATCCAAGGTTCATGTCATTGAAACCTTCTAAAGCCTATTTTATATGTATCTATAGTCAGTTGAAGTATTTTGTATCATGTAGAAAAAATTTAATGAGCTTGTTTATAATATTGGATTATTTGAGGGAGGTATTCAAGACTCTATTAAAAAATTTAGTTATTTGAAATAGTCTTTAAGTTGTATGAATAATCAATTTGCATTTATCAGGCTCTGTGTGCATAATCGAACCTTAGAATAAGGTTTTTGATACAAAAAGAACCATAAATTGCATCTGAACTAGTGGAGTATCATAAAACATATAGGTAATTTGGTTGAGAAGGTTTATAAGTTATTCTAATACGTATCATTCTCAAACTCACCTTATTCTTACAAATACATAAGACTATTTTTACGCTCTGCCTATAGATAGTCATAAGAAAGCTCATTCAAGAGAAACTTCAATTGTTTTGCTTTGTTGATTGATTATAAACCTCTTATCAAGGTCTAATTTTATTGTGTAAACACTATATAATTATTACTTAATGTGATTCAAAGCATTTTTCAATTAACCCAAGTCAATATCCTTCCAAGTAAGCAAATTAAGGCATCTTAACCTAAAGAGTAGAGTTGCCATTGAAGTCAAATTCTTAAGAAAGAAAATAAATAAAATTGGTTTCTCATCCTCAAAGTTAGTATTGAAAATTATTATGAAATATTTATAAAAATCCTTTGATGAGCTTGGATTAATAACACTTTTTCAAGACCAAACACACCTATACACAATACTATAATAGTGCTTAGGAATTGGTAAACATTTTAGGCACTTTGGTGATCTAATTGGTATTTTAATATTGTGTAAATACACCTATGAGTATTATATCATTATCTTGATATTTTGATTGAGTTTTTAAGTGAATGATTCCAAAAAACAAGGTAGTTGTAGACCTCTTTGTATCAAATCCTTAAGAAGTAGAATTTGGCATAATAGGCCTATAAAGGGTAGAGTTGTTATCATCTAAGTTTTGAGTTGAATTTATTCATACACCAATAATATTGAGTCAAATAATTGGTGAAACCCTTTTAGTATTGTTCTAAAAAGTGAGGTTATATAATTGAGTGCTTTAGGAGTCAAAGAAGGGTTTTTCTTGAAGGTAGATTATTGTCATAGGATTGAGTACCCTATTTTAAGTCATTGAAAGTGTATTTTTATTTTAATATAGAGGATGGGAAGTCAAGAGTTAATAATAAATAATAAGGTGATTAGTCTATCAATACCAATACTCAGAAGACCTTTTATGATAGATCAATATATAATTTATGGTTAGGAAGATACCTAATTATAAGTAAGTTTCTAGAGGACCTAAAAGTAGACTAGGTTGAGTAAGTGAATAACTTACTTTAACACTAGTAGTGAATAGGGCATACTCCTTGAGATCAAGAAATGGCTCAATTATTTAATTAGGTAGGGCATACTCAAGTAGATAAAGTAGGTAGAGAATACTTCAGTAGGTAAATTAGACATGTAATCCTTAATGGTATAGATATATTACATACGTAACATAATTTAAACCTTGTTTCTCATTCTATATTTCAATCCTAAAATTAAAAAACTAAGCATTGAACATAATGGAATTTGAAAAATTAACTTCTATATGGTAAATCCTAAAGCTCTGTAATTAATTTTAAAAGATGTAGAGTGGCCCTAATTTATTATATTTAGTAAAATAATTTTAAATTATAAGAATATAAAATGTAAAATTATACTTATTATATTTATTTTCCTAAATAGATCCTTGTAAAAAACCAATATCCTTAAAAAAAACCAAACATAGCATACATCATTTATAATGGGCATACGCCTTTTGGATTATAAAAGGAATATGCCCTTATAGTCATATAAAATAAAACAATTGGTAACTTGAGCATGTCTAATGACACCTAACTCATAGGTCCCTCTTTCTTGCTCTCAGGACCCTCATAGGCTTGTTTTCACTGATTCCCAGTCATCCATAGTTTTTTGGACCTAATCCTAGTTGAGCCAAGACCCTCTTTTCATGACCAATCCATCCCCTTAGGTCTTGTATACCAAACAAAATAGCACCACACTAGGAAAATAGCTCCAACGCCACTCTTGTTTACTTTTGGTGCTATTTTCCAAGCTCATTTTTTTCCCAAATGGTCAATTTTTTCTTGTTCCATATACTTCTTCTTGTTAGCCTAACACAAGAAACTTCTATCCATGACAAATAGATCCATATAAAATACCATTCAAAGATAATTTGGAATGTGTTTGCAAATATGATCAAGCAAGAAAGAACACAAGAGAAACCACTTAGGAAATCTTCCCTATTCTCTGCATAGATCCATCTAGTATAGTCTTAACTAGATCTAAATCTTCACACCAGTCCTTAACTATATTCAAGTACATCTAATCTATCATTTATTAAACTATCATATCAAAATTGCATGAATAACTTTCAAAGGGATAAATACATATGGGTTGATCCCTCTTCAAAGTATTCATATGTAGGTAGCATGCCCACATAAGGGGTGTGAAGCATGTCCAGTGTATCTTACACACACTAACTCCCCTCCCCACTCTAGCTAAAAATTAGTTAAATCACAATGAAAGATAGGGTTTGAATAAATAATATAATCTATATGGAACTCTAAAAAATTATAGCTATCGAAACTTCATAGACAAGGTCATATAGACCTATTGAATAAAACCCAAAAAGCTTAGATCCTCAAGACAAAAGTGGTAGAGGTAGACTATAGTGTTAGTACCACTCGTGTCTAGTTCTAATGCTCCTATCCAATTAGAAAATTAAGTCTAGATCTTAGTTTGTGATAGTGTCCTAGACTCACATAGTGAATATCATACCGTATCTTAGTCAGATCAACATAGTTTAAGCTAAGTCTTATTTTCTCCCTCTTATTACTAGTTTTAGAAAATCTCTAATTAAAAATAAATTTCACAAATCAATAGCTTATTTACTTCATATTATTCTTTGATTTATTAATCTATACCCTTCAAAAAAATTAGGAATAAAACCCCAATATTTCTAAAATCATTAAAGCATTTGGTGAACCCGAGTTCTTTCGTTTGCACACAAAAACCCTAAAAACCCTAGGGTAAATTCCTAGTTATTTTTTCAAATAATATTATGATTTTTTACCTAAATGTTTAAATAAAAAATTAGCATCAAATTTTAAAATTCCATAGTAATTTTAAAATAAATTCCTTTAAAACCATAGTTACCCATACTAGGTCCCAGTAATTTTTAGATAATTTTCCAACCATTTTTTGATTTTTCACTAGTAGATTTAAATAAAAAAATCCATTTAAATTTCAAATTTCAATAGTAATTTAAAAAAAAAAAAAAATTTCAAAACCCTAGTTGTATCTACTAGGTCTTATTAAACCACTAATTTTCTAATACATTTTTTTATTTTTAATTTGCATATCTAACTTAGAAATCCACTTTTAATTTCAAATTTTCATAATAATTTGTCAAAATTATCATCTTTCAAACCCTAGATACATACACTAGGTCTTATTACTTATAATATGTTGAATTACATCTATAATCATATTGCATAAAATGGATCTCAGTTATTTACAATTTTTCCTCACATTTCTTGAAAATAACAAAGTGACCATCATTGGTCCTATCATGTACATGAATATGAAGTTTATCATATGTTGGTACCAAGTTTCATTCTTTACCTTTCATGCTTAATTTTCATAATAAGGGATAATATTTCAAAATTTAATGCTAAACATGCATAATATTTCAATATTTCTTTTGCATACTCTCTCTCTCATGTAGAATAATTTCCAACTCTATTTTTCTAAACATTTTATAAATATTATTTTACAAGTCAAATATATTTATGCATTAATGGAAAATTCCATTCTTTCTACCCTTTGATTTATATCTCTCATATGGAAAAAAATTCAATTTTATGATGCTAAACACATTACAAATGTCATAGCACATGTGAAATATTTATATGCATTCTTTCACAAATTCATGCTTGTTATCCCTTCTTTGATATCTCTCATGTGGAATATTATTTGTAATCATATTGTTATACAGGTTATAACTCCACTTGCATGAATTTCATCCCATATACATGTTTTCTACCTAGATGTATCTACCTCCTTGGCTACATAGTTCTTACATAAGCTAACTACCACTTGTCAAGTTTCAATGTCATATCTTATGCATAGGAGAGAAATTACTTTTCCTCCTCTCCGCTAAGAGGGTGATAGCTACTTTCCCTCTAACTAGGTCCACACTATCACCTATAAAAAATTTGAGGTAGCCTATACTATTATTCCTAATGCATACATTTAGCCTATAGCTTCTTCAAATCCTCTTCAACATATGTGCTTTCATGTTTAATTGGAAACAACTAGGGTTTGCACTTGTGAGACTTTGAGGGATCAAATCACCAGTTTGAACAAGTTAATTTTAGATTCACAAATTTATAATCATCTATTACATGAGAATATCACAACATTGGAAAATCATATTATAATATAAAATCCTCAAAGGCATCTTAGTGATAATCATGTATATGCACTTTCACCTCGTCAATTGGTTGCAAAAAGTATTACATATCAAAATAATAAATCATAACAAAGTAAATCTATAACTATTGATTCAAAAAGTATTAAAAGATCAAATAATATTTCAACTTAGGTATTTATGGAATTGATTAAATGTAATTTAATCAAAATACCTCTTTTACATCTAGTGAGAAGATCCAGATATTATTGTGCATATCATAGAGTGCATGCACATCACAAAGATTCATGTCTAGCATTGAAAAAACATATAAAATACATAGTTTATAATGAGGAACCTATACAAGGTAAATCAATGAAGGATTCCAAAGTAGCATAGGAACACATTCGTAAAGGGTCAAATCTTAAAATAGTACAAAAGTGGCTACCAAAGCATAACTCAGAAAAACAAAAGGATCAAAAGAAAAATTAGAGCAACGAACAATACCATAGGCATAGGTAAATAATGAAAAATATGAAAATCTATCTCTCCAAAATGAGGCTCAAATTTCAAAGTAGTATGGGTTTGGTCAATAATATCTCCAATAGTTTGATTATCAAGGTCAAAGGTTTGGAAAACTTGCTCAAGGCATCACTACTCTTATTCTACTAGTTGATAATGTTTGTCACCAAGGTTTGGGATTTATTGAACATCCTAAGCCAAATAATTCATAGACATACTTTATCAAAGGAAAAGATCTAGATACAACAAATGTTAACACTAGCATTCCATTAGTTTAAAACCAAGATGATAATAATGAGTGAAACAATATAGGTTATTATGATTTCTAAGATATCGATAATGAATACAAATATTTAGAGTCATATTCACAGCCATTCCTTCATTATTCATAATCACACATGATTCCTTTATTTGGTACAATATACCACGATAGGGAGTCTCCCATGAGACTCATCAATTAGTGTCATTCCTTCCCAGCTTGTACATAATTTCTCAATTTCTTGTTCACATTATCATTTCAAATTACTTGTACATAGTTTCTTAGTATCTCTTGTACATAGTCTTCCTATGATTGATTGTACATAAATAAAATCTCAAAAATTCAAAAACAATACAAAATGCATAAAAAATTCAAAAACATTCAAACATTTCAAAATACAAAAACATGCAAATAATCTAAAAACACCAAAAATATTTTGATTGTATGCATCATCCATGCTTTACATTTTTACTATCATGCTAGAATTATATTTATTATTAAATGCTATTGTTTGTCAATCTATCTACATTACCATGCTTCACTTGATCTTCTTTGAGTGTATGTAGTGACATCTATATCCTTGATTGCTTTACTTTACCCATTGAGTGGGAATCCTACTTCTACATTCAAGACACACATTGGTATATCTTCCCCATGGGGGAATCTTCTACATGACAACACCATCTAGGTTATGCCATGTCTACACCACACACTCTATTTATCATGTTCATGTACATTACTTACTAGCTTATATAGATTACTCTATTGACACTCACTAGTATATATCACTTGTATATTTATTAGCATATACCTAGTGTTGTATTAACATGTCTTGCATACATTCACTTCTTACTTTGATAAGTTAGATGTATTTGTAATTATAGTTTATTACATGCTTTTTCTTCTTACTTAACATTAGCTTGATGTGATTGCATTTCTTAGTTCCTATTTGTATCTGGTATGTACCTTAGAACATTTGATAATGTCCTTTGCTTCTATTCATGTGTGTAACTTAGGACATTTGCCAATGTCCTTTATTTTTACTCCTCCATGTGATTGTGGCTTTCATGCCAACATTTCAAGTTTCAATTATATATGTATATGGTATTTGAACATGCCTTATATGATTACTTTCTATTTTGAGTGACATGCACACATATCCCTTGTTTACTTTTCCCTTTTTCCACTCTTGTATGCTTCTTGATTCTTGCTTTGTGTGTTTATTACTTGATTATTTTTTATTTTTTTCAATGCCAAAATCTAAATCATGCATTATCTTGCTTCTCAGATGCCATGATGGATATAATAATCCATCCCTCTAACTAAAAACTAATGACTAAAAACTAACAAATAACAACTAACTAGAATTTAAATTCTAGTTCAGTACATTACACATGCTATTACATTGTTACATCAATCTAGGCACACCCCTATTTATCTAACAATCTCTTAATATAAATCATGCCATATATTGAGATATCTTATCTATTATCATTATTATACCATGTATATTTTCAACATAACACACTTATAGGGATCTTTCTTCTAAGGGAAGTCATTGTATGGTCTTCATTCCTCCCTCAAAAGAGAGGGAAATAAATAGGGGTTTTGTCACAGAGATAAGAGCTCCTAATAGCTGAAATAATAACACTCAAAATACCCAGAACAACAACTAGATAATAAATTAGTTAGAATAAAACAAGTAGATATTCAAGAATCTATAATAGTCATCATTTTTTGACCAAGAAAACATCATCAAAACTAGACTATAGAATTAGTGGTGCTATTGTCCATTTCCAATGCTCTTGTCCAAATAACAAAAAACTATATTTTCCTAAAATAGATAGAAAGGTAAGTTTAGTTATAGTTTTTTCAACTATAGTTCATATTAGAATTAGTATTTTTAGTATATATTTCTTAAAAATAAACATATAGGGGACATCATGTATGACATGATGGCTCTCACTTGTAGTTTTAGATAGGGTAGTTGGTACAACTTCCAAATTAGAATCCATGTTTCAAACACTAGTCATTGGGGGCAATGTGCATGGCACATTTATTTTTTTTCTTTTTGAGTTTAGCATTACCTAAATATTTCATTAGTTTCATGCCTTACTCCATCTTTAGGTGGTTGAGATCATTTTAGTTTGTATTTCATATAAGCCTAACTTCTAAGTTCCCAGGTTCCTGAGTGGCTTCCACATAAGCTAGAATCTCAATTTTGGAGTGGCTTTCATTTAAGCCTAATTTCCATATTTCATAGTGGTCGAGAGTGGCCTAGTTTATATCATACATTCATATACCCATGGTAAAAAATTTAGATCATATTACATTCATGGGATTTAGGAGTGATCACATATGACACACATTTCATATCAATATCAGTTTACAACTTCACTTCATGGGGTAATGATGGAGCTAATGGACTAGCTAGCCTTTGTAATATTGAGCCACCTATTTTTAGAGGGATTAGACACATAGTATAAACATCAATAAAATTATGTGTGACCACCTAGCTTCACTTAGTGGGTGATGATAGAGCCAAAGGGATAGCCTTTGCATTCTTGAGCCACTTTTGAGGAATTGGGCACTCAACTTTATTTAGAATATTACTCTTAGTGTCAACACATCCAACATTACTCAACATCATTCAAAATCATAATAGGTTTTATATTGGTTTGCGTACCTAGTGAGATGTATTCATTCCTTTCTCTTCCTCTCTCTTACTTACCTAGCTTTGTATGTTCTTATTTTAGATATAACATACTTAGTAAGAACTGATCTACTCTTTATTTTCACTTATAGGTTTACCCTTCATAGTGTGCTCTCTCTATACACACATAAAATCACACAAATTTATTGGCTTCACTCTTGCAAGTGAGTTTAGGTATGCTTTCTATTTTTATTTTATCCTAGTATTTTACTTTACTACATCACTAGAATAAAGGGGGGAATGTAGTCATATAAAATACAAAAATTGGCAACTTGAGCATGGATAATGACACCCATCCTATAGGTCCATATGTATTTCCCTCATGAACTTAATAGGCTTATTTTCAATAATTCTCAGTCATCCTTATCCTTTTAGACCTAGTCCTAGTTTATCTAAGACCTTCATTTCATTACCAATCCATCCCCCTAGGTCCCATCTACCCAGCACAATAATTCAACACTAAGACAATAAAATCAATACTACTCCTATCTACTTTCAACATTGTTGTCCAAGCTCATTTCAGGCCCTAATAGTCAATTTATTCTAGCTCCCCATACTTCTCCTTGTTAGCCTAATATGAGCAAATTCAATTGACGACCAATAAATCCCTATAAAAGCCCATTCAAAGATCATTTAGAAAGGGTTGGGAAATATTATCAAGTAAGAAAGAATATAAGTGAAACCAATTAGGAAATCTTCCCTATTATTTATATACAACCATCTAATATAGTCTTAAGCACATCTAAATATTTTCATTAGTCCCTAGCCATCCTCAAGAACATCTAGTCTAGCATTTATTATATTCTCATATCAAAACTACATGAAGCACTTTCAAAGGGAGAACTACATATGGCTTGATCCCTCTTCAAAGTATTGGTATGTAGGAAACATGACCACACATGGGGTGTGAAGAATATATAGTGCATCTTACACATATTAACCCCCCTCTTTCTCAAATTTGTCAAGAAATAATGAAAGATAAGGTTTGAAGAAAGAATCTTCTATATAGGGAGCTCTATAAACTTCTAGCTATTGAAACTTCATAGATAGAGTTATATAGACCTACCAAACAAAACCCATAAAGCTTAGATCCTTAGGAAAATAATGGTAGAGGTGGATTACAACACTGATGCCACTTTTATCTAGTATTTATGATCCTATCCAATCAAAAAATAAAGTCTAGATCTTAGTTTATGAAAATGTCCAAGGCCCACATAGTGAATATTAGACCCTATCTCAGTCAGATTATCATATTTTAATATAAGTTTTATTTTCTCCCTCTTATTAATATTTCTATAAAATCTCTAATTTCAAATAAATTTCACAAATTGATAGCTTATTTACTACATCTTATTTATTGATTTATCAATCTAAACCCTTTAACTAAATCAGGAATAAAACCCCAATATTCCAAAAATCATTAAAATAACCCTTTAAGGTCAAGACTGACCCTTTCTGCATCTACATTGGTTTTTTTAAAAGGACGTACACCCTTTTGAAAAGGTATATGACCTTTACAAAAAATGTTTTGTATTGTTCATGGTGTCATGTTTTTTGTCCCCCAACTTTGTGCATATAATATGCTACTTAGATTTGATAGTTGTTCTATTTATTGCATTAAATATTATGACTTGAAGGTATATTACATACATTGGAATATATTATACCACTACATTTTAAAATTCATGTAGAGTTGATTTCAGTTATGATTTGGTTATATACTAGTAGTTTAATTGATATTTATACACTATGATTATTGTTGATATATGATCTTAAACTTGGACTAACTACCATCTTTCACTGAGGTGGATGTAGGAAAATATCTACCGTAATTGAGAATTTAGAGGGAGAGTATCATCAAAGAGAGGACAACATTAGGATACACTAGGGAATATGTAGAAAATTATTGAAAGGTGTAGCTACTTAAGGGTGACCCATAGATCCTATGGTAAACCTATGAAGATTTTATTAAGATATGTCTTGATGAAATAGTTTCCTTAAGTTTTAATTCATGCCTAATTGTTAACCAAAATCATCATGATCATGATTGATCTATAAATAATGAAACCAAAGATGGTGGTCTCTAGACTTGGAGATAGACTTGAGTGAAATACTTGAAAAATACTAGTGGAGATGCCTATACGTGTGAAGCTAAGTGAAGGAGTGACCTTTGAAAGAGAGGGTACAG
Organism: Torreya grandis; assembly: GCA_037957365.1. Classification (NCBI taxonomy): domain Eukaryota; kingdom Viridiplantae; phylum Streptophyta; class Pinopsida; order Cupressales; family Taxaceae; genus Torreya; species Torreya grandis. The sequence goes on along the minus strand of JARHVA010010343.1, from coordinate 104,047 downwards.
GTCATTAAGGGCCATCATATAGATTTAGGATCAGTCATGCTTATTTTATCAAGTTGGTATAGGTGGATCACATAGGTCATTAGACCTAATAACCCTAGAAGAGGTAGAATGAGTGATTATGCTCAAGAGGCTATTTGAGAGAGAGTGTATTTTGAGTGAAGGAAAGGTGAAGATTGTGTGTGTGCCTAGTGGATGGAATTAAGGGTAGAGATAGTTGATGATGGTATACACAACCTCTAGGTCATATTTATGATATCATAAGAATGTTCTTGTAGATTTGAAGATTGAGTGTGAGCGAAGGTGAAGATTGATAAGTCAAGGTCCATCATTGTTGTAGATATCAATCCAAAGGAGGATGTTATCATATGTGTTATTATGTAAACTCAACATATAGGGGGTTGTAACCTCCTTATAAGGTGGAACTTGTTAAAATTATAGTTGTTGTAGATTAGATAGATAGGTGTTGTATCACCTTGTGGGATTATAGTCTCACTAAATAAGGGATGGTAGTTCCTTGATCAATTGTATTTGGTCTAAACTAGATCTTGTCATTATAGGATAATAGTCCCATTGTAGGTTCCATTGGTTTTTATTCCCCATGAGGATTACCCATGTATGTCATGTGTTATGTTATTGATCTTGAATTGTCTCTCTTGCTCATTAATATGAATGATGTGTATGATTCATGAATGCTTATGGTAATTGAATAAGAACTTGAAATTAATTGAAGTTAAGGTTGAATTATTTTAGCTCATTAATTCACCCCCCCTCTTAGTCATTGTACCTATAATATGTCTTCTTTAATTAATATCCAACCTTGATTTGCTAGGAGAGATTGATTAATGAATATCACCCTTATAAGACCCAATCCTCCTTTAGAGGAATGAAGACAAGATTTTTTCTATGAAATAAGAGGGAATCTAAATCTATCTTTTATTCCCCTCCAAATAAAGTTATTCTAGATTTGTTCAATTTGATCATCCACTTTTCTTAGAATAAAAAATAAAGACATGAAATAAATAGGTATGATTTGTAGTAAACTCGTAAGAAGTTGTAATATTATAGCATAAGATGGAGAATTCCCTTTCCACCTAGATAAATTCCTCTAAATCCTATCGATGAGGGGATTCTAGAATTCTATTTTCAGAGGGCCATCAAAAAGGGGAATGCCAAGGTAGGAGGAGGGGATATTATTACTAACAACTAATAATCATTGAGATCTTATCTTGAAGAGATAGGGGGTGTTGATGAAGAATAAGGAACTTTTGAGGAAGGTAACACTTTGGCCAAAACCAATCTCATAAATTTCAAGGATTTTCCTGGATTACTTGGCTTTAAAAACTTAAGCTTCTCTCATCATCAGAGTGTCATCTATAAATTATTGGTGGGTGATGGGTTTGGTGTTTAGAGCCACTATTATTCCCTTTATAACTTTGGATGTTCTAGCCATGTCAATAATACTATTCAAAGTTTCAACCATAATGATAAAAAAATAGGGAGAAAGGGGGTATCCTTACCTAAGACCTCTATTTGCTAGGAAGAAACGTCTATGAACTCCATTGATAATTATTGAGAACATGGGGTATGTCTTTAGATGATTGTTTTGGTGTAAAATTTGGAATATAGTGTGACTAAAAATGATCATTATGTAAATATTGGGGTATCATATAACTATATCTTGACTTTTATGTATGTGTAGGTTTAATAGACTCTTGTAGTTGATAATTAAAAGATTTATATTTTTGATATAGTCTAATTTTTCTTATGATTCTTGATCAATTTGTATTATAACTTCCATTTTATGCTTATACTAGCTATATTTATAGTTATAATGATTTTATTGAAGCTATAAGATATTTGAGTCTTCAATTGATTTATATTTTTGAAGTATATAAATCATGAAGCCTTACTAGTTGGTAAGGATGGTTACCTTCATTAAGATTATGGTTGAAAGTCTCTTTTTTGTTTACAAAAAAATTGTACTAAGTATATTTAAAAACCTATAGGGGGATGTTTTTGGTGACCTACATGCTTATAAATGCAAGAATTATAAATTTGAGTGAATATATTTTCAAGGAAATAATCATTCTCATATTTTTGTATACTTTTCTTGACATGATTTGAAGATAGGTATATATTTATAATGCATACCATATGTAGTAATAAATAATGGATTTAATCCTATGGGTTTCAGTTATAGACATAAAATGAATTATTTTGAATGCCATAACTTTTAGAGTTTGATACTATTTACATATGTTGATCTCTTAGATTTATATGATAGTTTTGATGTATCAAACCATATTAATATTAAATTTAATGAAGTTATAACATAGCATAAAATACTAAAAGACATGAATATTATATAAACATTTAATTTTATACATGTTATTGTTGTAGTGGTTTATTGAGTTGAATATGACATTATTTTTTAGGGATGAATTTGAAGAGTTATATATTTTTTTATGGATTGATTTAACCCATGTAAAAGGATGTTGAATTTCATTATATTTATCTATTTTTTGGGTATAAATTAATTATTTGTGAGTTATTGTATGATGCCTATGTATGACTGTGGTTTTTGCATTATGATATTATATTGATTCAACAAATGAGGAAAGACAAATGGGAGGATTGTTTAAGTTCATTCATCATAAGTTAAATGAATTAATGATTGAGTATGGTATGATTCATCTTAGAATATTGATTATGTGGATTAGACCCAAATTGTAATGATGTAATTTTACTATAAATTTATTTGGCCAAAGTAATGTTATAATTATATAGATTATCTTTCCACTATATAATCTAGTTTGTATGTTTGTTGGAGGTTGCATGAATTAGTGATTTAAAACATTTAACATGTTCTTGGTTATTTTTAATGCTCACTCTACATTCATATCCTCTATCATGATGGGAAGCACCACTCCCATTGGATAGGTGTTCAAAGATGGTTGTTTTGTGGCTGGAGGAAAAGTGATTTGATGATGCTCTCTCTATAGCTAGCAATAAATGTTGAATCAAGATCATGGATATCATTATATTCTTTAATATGTATTTTATTTATTATTACAATGTATTTAATTATATTTTTTGAGCAAACTATCACATCAATGGCTATTATAACTATTTTAGGTTCATTTTATACTATTTTAATATCGTAGTAGTGGTTACATAGTTTGTATAAGGACAAGTATACTTTTGTATGTATTAGTATAAGTTTAATTGCATTTTTTAAAGATACATACTTAATTGATATATTTATTTTATATGTTCTTCTTTATTTATTAGACTATTTGAATCATGGTTACCAATTAATGTAGTGTTGTATATTCATAATTTCAACATGACAAGTAGAGTGGGACTTAAAAATATTTTGTACTGGAGGTTTTTTTTAATCAAGATAACCTATATTATCATCAAATAAAATTAATATTAATATATGAACACATGTTTTATAAGTTTTTAACCTAAGAGGAGTTGGGTTCTCTCATTATAGTATCAGAGTGTAGTGTTAAATGATCAGACCTAATGATTCCACTGATGTTAAAATTAATTTTATCTTTCATTAAGGAGAATTATACATATAAAAATAAATGCTAAAGGGACTTATAATTATAATCCTTAAGTTGATCCTCATTAACTTGTAGCTAAGAAAGCTATAAAGCTTGATAAAATCATCATAGTCATGAACAAAAAAAATGACAGATTATTACCCCCAGAGAAAGAAGTTCATGGGTAGGATAAAGAAAATGAATCAGAAAAGATAGTGGATCAACCAACTAGTCAGGAGGATCCCCAAGATAAATAAGTAAAAAAATTTCAAGTAGCTATAAAATTTGCTTGAGATATGAAGAAATTAAATTCCCAAAGTTTGATGGCATAGTGTTGGGTGATGGATATGAAGCCTAGCTTATAAATACAAAAAATATTTTTAAATTCAAAATTATTATAAGGTAATAGATGCTATTTGGGGATCCTATCATTTTTTTGGTAAAGCAACAACTTGGTGAAGCGATAAAAAACTAGAGATGGCATTGACTCCACCACCACCACATGTGAATAATTTCTACCCTTGTTTAAGGATTGGTAGCCAACTTTAATATATTTTGATCAAATTTAATATATTAAAAATAAATAAAACATGTCTTGTTATTAAATTATCACTAATAATAGTACACTAAGATTATAAAATTTGTACCATAGAACCAAAAATATGAATGCTTTTAGAGTAGGAAGTTAATCATGGGTTTAACTCCATATATTTCATGTGAAGTATATGTACATGTACCATCCACCATGGAACAAGTATTTTATAAATTTTTAAAGTGATATCATAACATAAAAACACTTTCAAAGGTTAGGGACAATTTTAGAATAACTTTGGTTACCCAAAGACTACCTTCAAGAAAATTAATTGGGAGTGGAATGGAAATTCAAATAATAGGTTCAATAAAGATAATCAATATGAGAGGAAGGAAATATATGGTGGATGTTTTACATGTGAAGGAGTTCATTATGCTAAGGATCATCCTCAGTAGAAGACAAAATAAAAAATCAATAATCCATCCACCTTTACATCATAATAGGGAAACTTTTAAAAATAAATTCATACAATTATTGAAAATTATCAAGTTTAATTCCAAAACTCTCCCATCAAAGTATTAGGTATCTTATTTAGATATTATATTTCCATTTTGATATATACTAGAGCCAAAAAAAAATTTATCTCTCATACTATGTTAAATAAAATACCTAAGAAAGTTGGTTTTATGGGAAAATTTTCATCAATGCAATACAAGAATGACAAGGTCAAAGTGGAAAAGTGTCTTGTTGAGGAGAAGTAAGATTACCTAAACTTACCACAATAGTATATTTTTTTGAATCAACATTAGCATCATATGACCTCATCATATGAGTTAACTATATTTGTAATAAATAAGCCAATTTTGACTACTTCTTACAAAATTTTGAATGTTTGGATAATTACTAAAATCCAACCTAAATACAAGGTAAAATAAAGTGTCTAAATAAAGGCAGATTTAATAAGTTTGTTTCACTATTTGTTTCCTTTTATTTTATGAGAATAAATCAAGAAGAAACTTAAGAAGGGTGTGGTAGAAAATTTTGGTATGTTGTGCATACGTGAATATAGATGATTATCTATACTCCTCTTTATCTAGGGAGGATGACCTATATATAAGAAATCAATATAGAGAATGGTGTATTAGTGAGATAGTAGGGTGGAATGCCTAGTGTGAGCTAGATCCAAGAAGGACAAGCCTTCTTCGACGCTATATCAATTCACACTTTTAAAACACTTAAGTTCTGATAAACTAAAAATAGATGTCTGAATGAATAACAAACGATGCTAAAATGCAATATAATAAATTATAGAAGATATATAAGTGATTTTTACTAAAAATAATAATAAATGATTGAATACTAATGCTAAATTACTCAAAATTGATTCAAAAAATAAGTTGATGTTTTTTTATAAGATATAATCTCATAAACTAAGATTTGGGTACATGTAGATGGGTTAAATTAGCTTGATATTGTAAAATTACACATTGTGACCATCAGTGGTTAGGTATGACCATCAACATTTAGGGCCAACCATCGACTATTAGGTGACTATCGATGGTTATTATTGGATTTGGTTTAGGAAAATAAGTATATTGAGGAGGTTTTAGAGAGGTTATAGTATTGGTGTTTAGGTTAAATGTTAGTTTGAGATAGAAATTAATTCTCAAATGTATATGGTTTAGGAATTGGGTGATTGAAATAGGATATGGGTGGTTTTGGGTAGGAGATGGAGTGTCTGGATTTATAATACTCCAACATAGGGAATGTAGTACCAAGATTGGGAATGACCCAAGCACTAAAATAAATAAAGTTTATTATTAAATCTTGATAAAAAAACATAGATACTTTGATTTTAGGTGTTATTAGTATGGGGAATGTTGAGGTTGGATAAAATTTGTTATTGATCTTAGAGCAATGTTAGTAGAGTAATGGTCCTTTAGATCAAGATAGTGAGTTGCAAAAGCACCCTAAGTCTCTGACCTAGTTATTAGTTCACTAGGAACATTTTGGATTCACCTAGGAGTCATAATCTCTCACACCATAATGAATTCAACCTCCTCTTCATATCTTAATATAAAGAAAAGGATAATTGAAATAAAAGAGTTTAACAAACATTTTAAAAAATACCATAACATGTATTGATCATAAAAATAATAAACTAAAATTTAATAACTAGTAATCAATGAGTGAGTTAAAGTTGAGTTAAAATTGACTTTTTTGATCATGCACACTTGAGGTGGAGTTTTTGGTTGCATTAAGTAATTGTCTATGGTCTAGGGCAAATGTTGGTGGTCAAAGGATGACTGTAAGTGATCAAAGGGACATAGTAAAAATTGGCTAAATTTAGCTGATTCTACTAATTAATGGTAGATAATTCCCTAATAAATGGTTTGAGGTTAATAATGGGAGTATTAGGACACATTAATAACAAGTATATGAGGCTATAATTATTAATTGCTAAGGTTGAAATGGTCTCTACATTGATACCAACTAGCCATGGGTTTGGGTAGGTGAGTTGTAAATAGGTTTTATTGAATTACTTAACTTAATTAATTTAGCCAAAGGGGTAAATATAAGGATTTTAATAATTAATCATAACTCAAGGGGGATAAATGGGGCCAAGGGGTGTTTTGAGGACTAAAAATGCATTTTGTGATTTTTTAGTGTCTATATTTTACCCCTTTTTATTATCTAATTTGCATCCTCAATTTGTAAAAAAAAATAAACAAGTCTAATGTCTAGTTGTATATATGACCAAAGTATGGGAGGAGGTGTTCCCCCTCAAATATAGATGTGACAAGGTGAGAATGTAATTAGGTGTGGGTTTTACAAATGAAAATAGGTTAAAAATTGGGTAAAATAGGTCAGTGCAAGGGGGATAAGTGACAAGTGAACCAGGACACAACATTTAGGCATAGAATAAATGGGTGTACTCATAAAATCAAGTCATATAAACAAAGTTTATCATGGTATCATGGGTCTTAAAAGTTGGTGATCTTAAAAACATGGATTAGGTCACAGGTGTTAGAATTGCTAAGGGGCAAAATTAGAGGCATCTAAAAGGTCAATATTCCAAAAGGGTCAAGGTGAACCATACCATCATGAATGGTGGTAAGGGTCATGAAAACAAAGGTGATGGTAAATGTATCATGGTGTGATCATCATAAACAGAGGCATACAAGTGGATTGAATGACCAAAAGGTGAGCTAGGTGGGTAAGGGGAAAGTTGGGATAAGTGGTCCCTTGGGAAAAGGATATGGTAGGATGGTAAGACCCTAGAGGAGTCAACCATTGATGGTAATTGATGACCTTTGGTGGTCAAATGTAATCTTTAAAAGGGTGACCATAAAAGGTCAAAGTGGGTTTTATTTTCTCATATGCAAATTCAACCTGTGGTGCTTCTATTATCCTAAGTGAAAACATCATTGGTTTGTCATTTATGAGTTGAGAAAGTTATGTGAATATTGTTTGATTGAGAATAGATGTGGGAGGTGGAGGTTTGATCAAGGTGGGTTCGATCAGGTCAAATATCCAATAAGGATGTAGCAAGATGTACACATATTTTTAGAGACATGGAAATTATGATTATATATGATATTTTTTACTATGATATTATGATATGATTATGGTTTAATGGATGTTATATATGGTTATGGATGATTTATTTTATGTTCATGATGTTTCTTATGATGTTATTGGACATGATGATGATGTTATGATTAGCACTTCTCTCATGAGTAGATGTATGCTTTGTTAGAAATGTGGATGTTTTAAATTAATGAATCTATGATTCCTTATCAAGATAGACATGTGATGGATAACATATGTGGATGACTCATTTATCAAGAAATAAATTATTAAAAGGTTATAGATGTGAAACATGGTTATGATTAGTTGACCTGATTAGTTATAAGGGTGAAATGATGTTTTATGTATGAGATGGTTAATTCATTAAAATGTTTTTATGATTAAAAACAATTAAACAAATAAGGTAAAAAGGAAATAACAAAATAAAACACATATTTATTATTTAATTATTTTTAATGAATTGGATTTGATTAGATGAAGGTGAATTAATCTTAAAACACATATAGTAAGTTTGTATAACAAAACTAGATGTGAGAAAAGAAAGATAAAACAATAAAAATAAAAATGTCTTAATGAATGCATCAACAAATAGGTTGGAGAAAATAAGGAGACATGATGATTACTATTTGTAAATGACCAAAACAAACTGAAGTTATATCAGGTTATGAATGTAAGCCCTTTGTATGCTTTGCATAAGCATTTGTTAATTGGTTAAAAAGTATCATGATCACATAGTGTCAAGTAATCTCAAAAATCTCATATTTTAGAGTGGGTATAGAGGGGAGATAGATGATAAAATAAACTTATTATGAGAATATCATGCCTATTATGTAGGTTACCAAAGATATAGTATAAACAAGTCTATGTCATAAATGGTGTAGATTGATCAATGCAAGAAGTCTACTTATGAAAGTCGATTGAGGCTTCCAAATTATTCTAGTTGTTTGCTTTTTATGATTTTGATAAGAGGTCATTTGATATTTTTCTTTTTATTTGAAAGGTTGGGGAAGTTTATTGATGTGAAAAGCTTCCAAAAAAATTCTTTACTTATCCATCCTTTAAGGGAGTGGTATAATTTTTTGAGATTTATTTTAGGCCTTTTGATAGCCGTCCTTCAAGGGAGCAGTCTGCTAATGCTAGAGATGACCCATAAGATATATGAATTTTAATGTTTTTGATTTTAATGACATATAATCGATTATATAATATTTAAAGGCTTACCTCTATTAAGGGAAAACTAAAGGACAATAAAGTTGAAATGGTGGTTGAGAGGATTCTTTGAGAGATAATGACCATGAGATCCCATCTTATTAGGGATGAAAAGTATCTATGAGAATCATGCCATGGGTAGAGCCATGGTACCCATATTTAGGATTAAGTCTAAAACTATGATGGATAATCGTATGATTCTATGTTGTAATCAGTTGTCCTCAAAGTGAGGAGAGTAAATGGGAAAATATATTAAACTGAGGGATGAGCTTAAGTTAGACAAAATGTGAGTTTGATTTTCTTTAAAAAAATAAAGGATGTAGATGTGAAGTATTGAGAGGCTCAAGTTCCAGTTTCCCTTCAATAGAGGATAACTAATAAGCTCCCAATCTATACTTGTGCATTATGATATAAGGTCAAAAAAAATGAAATCAAACATTACCCATTTGCTATTTTCCATATTGGTTACATGTTTATTTTCATTTAAGATGAGGTCTTCTATATTGAATTCTCATTCTCTTAGGTGTTTGTTATAATAATTCTTGATTCGTTCTTGATAGATGTGAAGATGGTTAAGCATGGCCAAATAACACTCATCAAGTAGATTAAGTTGGGCTAAATTTTCTTGATGATAATCACCCTCAGAAATGATATCCTATAGGGATATGTTAAGAGAGGTAATTTATACTTTAAGGGGAAAGACAACCTCTACTCCAAAAAAAGGATAAAAAATGGTAGCACCCATAAGGGTTTGAATGCTAGTACAATATGTCCATAAGGTAAAGGGGATATATAAATGCCAATCTTGACTAGATGCATTAACCATTTTAGTTAACATTTTGTTAAGGGTGTTGTTAGAGGCTTTATCATGTCCATTAGCTTATGGATGATAAGACATTGAGAAACTTAACTTGACACTGAATGCATCGCAAATACCCTAGACATTGTGTGTTCTTAAAATATTTACCATTATCAATGATAATTTTATGAGGGACACCAAAATGGTAGATAATTTTATGGTTAATAAAGTCAATGATCTTTTCAGCTTTGGTTGATATGAGAGGAATAACCTCTACCCATTTTGTGAAATAGTCTATCTCAATGATGATAGAATAATGTCACTATGAAGAATAGGGGTTAATTTCACTAATAATATTTAGTCCCATTTGTGACAAGGGTCATTAGATACTTAGAGACTATGGCTACGTATGTGATGTAAATTGGCATGTTATTGAAATTCAACACACTTATTCACATAATCATAATAGTTTGAGGGTGGGCCAATAGTAGCTAAGGTAGAGGCTATGCTTAGAAATAACTACACCACTAAAGTGTCCTCCACATATCCCATCATGCATTTCCTTGATACCGTGAGAGACTTCATGGTTATTTAGGCAGCAGAAGAGGAGACCATCAAAGACATGTTTATAAATAATTAACCTATTATGGTATAATGTGAGGTGTTATGTATAAATTCTCTTTGACCATTCTTAGAAAGATCAGAAGGAAGAATGACTAGGTTGAGATAGTCAAAAATTTACTTATACCAAAGGTCAGGTTGGGTCTCCTCCACACTAAATATGGAAGGAGGGTTTGATTTGGTATAAGAAGGATAATTAAGATGATGGATAATAAAAAATAAATTAGAGTACAAATGTGTAGATGGGATCTAGGAAGTGAGAGAATCTATTGTATCGATGAAATTGTTCATAGATCACAAAGTGGCTTGGATAAGGTAGTGATCAAATAATGTCAATAACATATTGACTAGTTATTTATATTATTATAGGATGTCATTTATTTTATTTACCACAAGATGGGAGTCACTAAAGATGTTTATCATTTTTTCCCAAGGCTAAAGTAGTATGGAGACCTATCACTAGGGCTTCATACTTAGCCATATTATTAGTACAATCAAAATCAAGCTTAAAAGATCACATAATGGGTCCACCATCAAGGAAGATAAGAATGATACCAATACGCCCATCACATTAACACTTTGATCCATCTAATTATATGGTCATTTTATAGTTAAGGTCTTCTAGATAAAGAGTCGAAATGGACTCATTGGGAAACTCAAGTGGAGACACTTGGTTAGCAATAACTTTCCATTTAATTAGCTTTTTCTATAGGAAATAAAGTTGAAAATCATCTAAAATAATTAGCCACTTATCCATATGCTAGTTTTAGTATTCCTTGGAGTGTATATACTTGAGTGGGTCAGTGTTGGTTATAACATAGGTCTTGTGATTGCAAAGGTAATGGTAGATTTTGGAGGCCACAAAGACTAAGGTGAGGCAATATTTCTTTATATAGGTGTACCAAGTTTTATACCCTATAAGCATTTGGATTATGTATTAGATGGATTTCTCTTTATGACATTCATCTTGATTTGAAATTATTTCCCCTAATGAGTGGTTAGTGGCATAAAGGTACATGTAGAAAGGTTGATCCTATTTTGGAGGAACAACAATGGGTGGAGAAAAAAGGTACTTTTTAAGTGAATCAAAAGCCTTTTGATAGTACTTATTCCAATTCAAAGATATATAATTTTTAGAAGGTGGTGAAAAGGTTAAAATCTATCAAATAGCTGAGAGATGAAGCATCAAATGGATTAAAGCTTCCCACACAAACTATGGAGTTACTTGAGGTTGGCTAGAGGAGGCATGTCAAGGATCACCTTGACTTTAGCAGGATTGACTTCAATTCTATGAAGAGAGATAATAAAGCCATGGATATTTCCTAAAAATACACTTCTTGGGGTTATGTCAGACATGAAAATGTATAAGTTCTTCAAATATAACCTTAAGAATAGCCAAATGATCTTTATGACATTTATATTTATCAAGAAGGTCATTGACATAATCTTCTATAATCTTGTGAATAAGGTTATTAAATATGTAGGTCATAACATAATATTAAGTTATACCAGTGCTCTCCAAACAAAAAGGCATAAACATATATCACAACTCCCCCCCAAGGGGTAATAAAGGTGGTTTTATATGGACCTCTAGTGGCAATCAAGATATGATTATAACCTAAGAACCCATCCATAAGAGATAACATCTTGTGGCTGGCTGTAAGATCAATAAGATAGTTAATGCTTAACAAAAGGAAGTTTTACTTTGGGTAATAAAGGTTAATATCATATAAATCTAAGAAAATATGAAGTCCCCCTATTAATTTGGTGATAGGGATGACATTTGAGACCCATTAGGGATAATCAATGGGTTGAATGAAACTCATAGAAAGGAGGCACTGAAGCTCTTCTTTAACAAGAAGGGCTATATGAGGGTGTATATAAAAAATATTTTTTGTAACCATCTTGGCATCATGGTTGGTGACTATGTTATGGGGGGTGATGGAAGGGTCAATTCCTGGCATGTCAATATAAGACCAAGCAAATTCTATGTTACGATATTGCATAAAGGAAGATAATTCTTGATGTTCTATGAAATCTAGATTTTTTTTGATATTGACAATGTGTGGGCTATCTTGAGTACCTGAGTTGACATCCATGGTGGATTCATTAAAAATGGTTGAAGTCTTAAGAGGGATATATTTATAGATATAGGAATCTTTTACACCAATGTAGGTGAGAAGGGAATCATCATCCTGACATCAAATGGTATGAATGGTAGAAGAGTCATCTTTTACCATCTTAGGATGAATAAGAGAAAAGGTTATGGTCTTCTTATCCTTTATATAAGTTAAGGGTACAAGGATAATCATGTTGATGAAAAAATTTAGTGGGAATGACATTGAAATCCTCAGATTTTAATGGATAATGGGTTGGTGAGGATGGGATGGTTTCCTCTATAATGGTGATAGGAGTTGGGTTAACTTTCTCCTCTGGTGGAGTGTAATTGAGACCAAATCATTCACTAGGTTTTTGGGTTTTACAAGGTAGTAACTTGTGTTGTCCATGGTCATAGTGACCTAACCCAAATCCCTTCCAAGCACACCTTTGGAGATATATATTAACAAATTCTATTTTATCTAAGTAGGATAAATTAGAGGTGTATAGTTTAGTGGAATAGGAGGTGACTGAGGTAGAAATAGGTTGGTCAAGTCCCCCATAAATTAGATTAGCTTTATAAGTGTGGTAAAAATTAATAATGGCACCAATGTTGGCATCATAACCATGACTCTAGTCAAGATTGCTATACTCTTGGTGAGTATGTATGGTATACAAGGTTAATAGGTGATATTTCCCAAGTGAAAGATGTTGGAATGTTATTTATAAGGGATCCTTCATAAGGATTTTGGAAGAAGGGATGAGTAAACTAGTGGAAGCTTGGTGGGTAGAAGAGGTGGATTCATCATTGGTTGGTGAAGGTTTGGTGGATGAAAGGATTATAACATCATTGGGCTAGTATGTCATGTTGTATGATGTAAAAGGAATTGGTTTAGCTTGTATGGTAACTACTTGACCTTCATGATAAAACATGATTCACTGGTGTAGGGTGGATATTACACAACTCATGGAATGTATCTAAGGGTGTCCAATCAGAATGTTTTACTTAGACTCACCTTATATAACATAGAAGAGATTAAGAAGTGTGTGAGGTCCTAAAAAAATGTAGAAGATGACAGTTCCTAGAGTTATTTCCATGATATCATTGAATGGTCAAAGACCTATTATGGTTTCTAACAAAATGTTCTTCAAAAAAATTTGTTGTTTATATGTGTGGGAGCAGATAATGTTGATGTTATCTCCTCTATCAATCATAAACCATTTGATGCAAGTTTGGTTGATGTATGCATTCATGAAGAGGGGATGATCTGAATCATGGGGATGAATAGAGGGTATTTCTAAATCATTAAAGGTAATGAGGGTGGAAAGCTAAAGAGCTATGACAAAGGATAGTAGAGGTTGTGGATCTTCTAGATGAACCTATATGGACTGCAAAGCCTCTATCATCACCTAACAGTAATGTTGTAAGGTATTGACCAGTTCATATAAACTCATCTTCACTAGTGTTTGGTGAAGTTACTTTAGAACTACTATGTGGATTGACTCAAGAGGGTTGGATTGGGATGCAGCAAAGATGGACACCTTGGGTTTAGGTTTAGGTGAAGGTGTTTGGGTTTTTTTAGTAATTAGGTGGTGGAAGAAGGGTATGTCTATGGAATGAACACCTTTGTCTTATAATTATCCTTTTGTTGGGATTATGATCATGTGACCACATGGATAGTATGGATTTTGGGAAGAGTTGGGCTATAGGACTACTTTAGTTCTTATTAGAGGTATAATCCACTAAGAGGGAGGGGGTGAATAAGTGATGGAAAATAATCCAAAACAATTACCAAACCCTTAAAATTACTTTAATAAATCAACATAGGCATTCATGAAGCATACAAATTATTCATAATAGTGAATAATTAACATAATGAAAGATCACATACACAAAATAAGGTCTACATGGGAAAACCTATTAGGATAAAAAACACACTCTCAAGCTTGAAAACATATGGATTACTATCTTATATTATTCATAATAGTGAATAATGAACATAATGCAAGATCACATACACAACATAAGTTTTATGTGTGAAACCCTCGTAGGGAATAAAACCCACTCTCAAGCTTACAAACACATGGATTACTATCCTATAATATGATCACAAACAAGATATTAATCAAGTCCTTCTGATTAGGAACCTTTTGGAAAGTACTTCTAACCTACAACCTTGATCAAGTCCTTCTAATCATAAGTCTTTAATGAAACCCTGTTTAACAAGGATCAACTACCCTTAAAGAACATAAAGTCCTTAGGACCCTCTTTGAGATGAACACTTCCACCTTAAAGCTGTTATCTTCAACACCTAATGATGAACCTCTTGATTATCTAACAACTGCATAAACTCTCTATCTCAAACATGCGTATCACATAGGTAATTCACAAACTCTTTCCTTCTTCACTCAAACTATCCTTATTTGCACACTCAAACCTCTTTGCATATCCATAAACTAAAGGAGAACTATATTAACATTAGTAACATGACCTATAATTCATATACAAGTCAACCAATTTTTTTACTCATTAATTCCACCAATACGCACACTACCTATCCTTCCCTCACGTAAACAATCCTCTCTCTCCTATCTCTTGCATACATGTCTATAACCTAACACATTTGTTTCTACTATATAAATATTAATCATGAATGAACATGACCAAAATATTTCATGTTGGATAGAAAAAATTCCTTCACCCTTAAGGCATCTCATATGGGTCACACATAAGCACAACCCCATTTCAAAGTAGGACTAAGTCACTTTTATGTCCTATAGAGACTCATTCAACTCTTTAACACTTCTTCAAGCATGATAAGAACATAAGACAACTTAAAAACACATAGGTCCACTCATTATGCCTTGTAAGACATCTTAAATAATCATAGTCACCAAAACACTCATCTACTAAAGTCCAATTAGCTCAAACACTTATCTATACCAAAAATCACTATTAATGAAAACATAATCAACTTAAAAACATTTATTAATTCTTCATAAGATTGTACAAACCTTAAAAATTCATATAAAGCATCCTAATGGAGTCTAAAATACTTCCTAATAATCAATTGACCATGAAACATCAAAACCACAACTACACAATCTCAAATATCCTTCTCGAGTCACTTGTAGAATATATATGTAAACATAATTAGCTTTGGATCTCAATAAATTTATCTATACACACTTCTAAATATTCTAATCCATATTACCAGATGCACCTTGGATTCCTCTACCACTTTTCTTTTTTAATAAAATATAAAATTCTACTTCTATCTAAAGGTATGGTCCAAAAACTAGACATTGGTCTTTCCTTCATAAATACAAATATTCAAATGGCAACAGTCACAGTTAAACTTTGATCACTATGCTCACATCTCATGTCCTCTTATATTAGGATCAATATCATACCAATGATCTTGAATATATTTAATGTATAGTCACCAATGCATATATGTTAAACTTCTATTAATTTGAGCACATCTCATGCATCCTTTAAATGTTGACTCCACATGCTCCATTGATCTATTTGGATCAATCAAGACTTTAGGAATCAATAATCACCATTTGATCATGTATATAAATTCTTGATCACCATTGGATCCTTATCTTGTACCCTTGCTTAAACATTAAACATCATTAACCTATCCTCATCTCTATACCTCCTGACTCCTTAGAATAATCATGCACCATAAATCTTTCTTTATCTTTAAAACTTCTAAAAATGACTATGGGAACCCTATAAATATACGTGAGTAGCCATTTTTTATCCTTAATAACTTATTCTTCACTTCGATGTAGGATCTCAAATTTAAACCAGATGATCTCCTCTCATAGTAAAATCTAAACATGTATCATACTACTCTTATAAATCTCATGTGTGTGAGATATAACTCAATTAAAATTCCTTCTCATAAACATTTATCATAGATCCAACCATGTCCAAATATACTTGAGAGGCCAACTTTGATTATCCATAACTTTTGTTGCACTTTAGCGCATGATATCAAACTTAGTAAAATTCATCTCTGTTGAAAACTAAATAAACCCATATGATCATATTATCTTAACATATTCACACATCCAAGACATTACACCATCAAAATTCTCACTTGAATCTTTTTACCACACTATAGAATTGACTATGGGAAGACATGATCATTCTTTCTGGGAGCCCAACTTTGCACATCTATATATTTTGATGCACTATATCACATGATCTAGAAAATAGAAAAAATAAACTAGGTATAAAACTAAAAAAACCCATATAATCACCTTGTCTTGAAACCCCCATGCATGTGAATGCTGACCTCATCAAAATGCTTACTCAACTCTTTTTAGCCACTTCACAAATTTACCAATGTATGGGAAAACAATGAATTCTTACTAAGAAGCCAACTTTTCACTCTCATATCTTTAACCATGATTTGATGCATGACTTGAGATTTGGTGTAGAATAACTAGGGACTACTATGATTAAAACCATATTACTAGCTCCCATTGACTCACTCCCATATGGCAATGGTGACAGTATCAAACGATCTACTCATATTTTTCCCATTGGACCCAAAGTGTCTAAATGAAAACTATGATCACCTAGATACATTCCACTTGTGAACATAATATCTCAAATCATGTATCACATATTATATGACCCATTTCATATGTTAAAACCTCTATAATCAACCCTAAACACATTTGATCAGTCAAACTCTACAGATCACCTGAGCCACCTTCAAGCATACAAGAACAAGCACATTACACACTTTGTTATTGTTACATAGATTATCAAAGCTCTTAATCCACTCACCATGACACCTCCATGACACCACCATGACATCATCATGATAACTCTCCAATAATATCCCCCTTTGTCAATGATGTCAACACCCATCAATATAGAAATATATAACTCACTTTCTCTATCTCCAAAGAACTCTCATAAATAGTAACTTTCTCCCTAACATAAACTTTCTCCCCCTTTGACACAATGACAAAGTGGTCATAATCTAATCTTGAGGACATAAAAATACTATCAAATAGGAAAGGATCATATTAGAAATATGATACAAACTCTCCCTTACCTTGAGCTAACCTCTTCTTGTCTTGATAACTTCCTCTTTCTCCAAGCCAACAACACTCTTCTTCACAAGTACAACTAATGAAGAGAATATATATATATATATATATATATATATATATATATATATATATATATATATATAATACTAAAATATAATGGAACTTACCAAGAGACATATGAGAGGTACCCCCCTAATATTTTAGATCAATTACACCACTTGAGCATATTCAAATCTCCACACACCATGAAGAACCACCATGCAAGCTAACTAGCCTCTTCTCTCAAGTTACTACAAGGACCAACAATTAGAACTTCTATGCCACTCACCAAATAGGAACATGCTCTCAATCAACCTAAAAACCACCCATTTTGACCCTATACTATAGATCTTTCACAAACCTCTATATCAAGTATTATGAACATGTTTCTCCCCCTTAACTGAATACCTTCTATTTATTCATAGAGAAGGAAATGACACCCAAGATCTATCTTAAATACTCAAAATTAGCTTTTGATAATGGTTTGGTCATAATATTTACAAGTTGCACTTTTATAGGCACATGCTCCAACTTGAAAAATTGATTAACTACTTGTTCTCTCAATAAATGATATCTAATAGGAATGTGTTTATTTTTTGAGTGCATAAAAATATTCTTTGAGATAGTAATGGCACTATTATTATCACAAAAAATAGGACAGTCCATTTTTTATTACTTTATAATCCTCCATAGTTTGTTTTATCCATTTGACTTATGTGCAATAAAAAGTAGATGCTATATACTTAGATCCTATAGTTAATATAGACACTGAGGCTTACTTCTTTCTTAGCCAAGACACCAAACATTCTCCCATTAAGAAGACCCCACCACTAGTACTCTTCTTATCATCCACATAACCTGCCCATTCAACATCAGTATATGATTTCAAAGAGAATTATTTACTCCTAGGATACCATAAACCTTTGACTAATTTCAAGTGAGATTCTCTAGGGTTAGCTTTAAACCTTCCTACAAGACCCACTACTTTTATGATGTCAATCCTAGAAGAAAAAGAGTACAAAAAATTCCAATCATGGATCTATACAAAATTTGATCAAAATTTGGTGTGTCATCAAGTTAACTTACATCATGTGATCATTGGAGTACCTATTGGATTACAATCGATCATGTCAAACTTCCTTAGAATATCTTTGATGTATTTATCTTGAGAAATTAAGATACCTTCATCAAGTTGATTGATTTTTAATCCTAAGAATTAAGAAAGTTCTCCCAACATTGACATTTCAAACTCAGTCTTCATAGTATCTACAAATTCTCTACTTGATTTATCATTGTCAGATCCAAAAATTATGTTATCAACATATACAAAAATTATTAATTGATGATTACCTTTTGTCTTAATGAACAAATTACTATCATTTATCCCCCTTTTAAAAACTTGACTCAAAAGATACTTATATATTATGTCATACCAAGCTCTAGGAGCTTGTTTAAGACCATACAAAGCCTTCTTCAATTTACACACAAAATCTTGATTAATTGACATGAAGTATCCTTCAAGTAACTCAATGTAGACTTCTTCTAATTTTCCATTCAATAATTTATATTTCACATCCATTTGATATACCTTAAAACCTTTCAAACATGCATATGCCAAAAAGAGTCTAATTACTTTCATCCTTACCACAAGAGGGTAAGTCTCATCAAAATATATTCCTTCAACCCAAGTATATACTTTACACACCAATCTATCCTTGTTTCTTTTGACTTATCCTTTCTCATTCATCTTATTCTTGAAAACCCATTTGGTACCTATCACATTTTTATCTTTTGGTGTAGGAACTAAGTCCCATGTTTTATTCCTTTCTATTTGATCAATTTCTTCATCCATTACATCATTCCAACTTTCATCTTTTATATCTTCTATAAAAGTTTTGCGTTCAGTCATGGATAATAGAGCCAAGTCTTGTTGATTTTTATTCATCAATATTCTCCTTCTAGTTTACAACCTTACACCAACATTTCTAATAATTTGATATATTAGGTGATATTTATTAGTTATTCTATATGAAGCTTTAGTACCTTGTATTTATTCCTCTTCTTCATCTCCATCATCTATTTGAATAGATAGCTTATCATTATTTGCAACAACATTCTAACACTTACCTATAATTTTGTTTTCTTGACTCTACTTGTCTCATCTAATTTTACATTTAAACTTGTAATAATCTTATGAAGTATCTTTATAAAGCATGTATAGGCAATAATTATATAATAATATCCTAATAAGATGCCCTCATCATATCTTGAATCAATTTTTCCAAGATTATCTTAATCTCTTTTTATGAAGAATTTTTTCCCAAACACTCTGAAATGTTTAACATTAGTTGCTTTATTCTTGCATAACTAATAAGTTGTCTTATTATCATTTAATTTGATTTTAGATCTATTTAGGATATACATTGAAGTTTTGGCTACCTATTCCCAATAAGCATCTGATATTTTTGCATCTTGAAGCATGGTTTTACCTATATCAACAATAGTCATATTTTTCCTTTCAAATACACCATTATGTTATGGTTTTATAGTAGTATAATATTGTATTTTTATCCCACGTTCATCATAGAAATCATCAAACCTATGATACCAAAACTCACATCCTCTATCTAATATCACTCACTTGATCTTTGAACCTTTATCATTTTCAACAAGAGCTTTGAAGGCCACAAATTTTGTAAAATGTTTTGATTTTTATTTAAGAAATAAAATCCAAGTCATCTAAGTAAAATCATCAATGAGAAGCATGAAGTAATTATTACCTTGAATACTTTGAGTTCTCATATCTCCACATAGATTAGGGTAGATCAACTCCAATGGCTTTGTAGTTGAAAATTCCTTAGTTTTTTTATCTTCTCTTGGTTTTCTTCCCATGAAGAGATGTTTTGTAAAGAGAATGACAAATCTTAGAAATCTTGGACATATGCCTTACCAACCCCTTTGAACTAATCTTTACCATATTATCAAAATTTAATGTCTAATCCTTCTATGCCAAAGCCATATTTTATCCAAATGAGTCATGAATCACTTCTCCTTCTGATATTCATGGAACACATACATGATGTTATCTATTTTATGAACCTTTATAACTAATCTATCACAATTTTCCTTTCTTACTTCACATACATCGTCATGAAAAGTAATAATATTTCTTTGCTTACACATTTGAATTACACTTAAAATATTATGTTTCAAACCTCCTACATATATGACATTATCAATCTTTGTATGACCATTTTATAAACTCATATTACCTTTACCAATAATGTTATCATATTTATTTTCACCAAATCTTGTTATACCTAGGTTGGTCTTATTTAGAGAGATAAACTTTCTCTTGTCTCTTATCATATGATTTGAGCATCCAATATATATGAAACATCTCTTATTCTCATCTTATTTAGTATGTAAGGCTACTTAAACAAATAATTATTCTTCCTTTTATGGTCTACTTGAATTTTACTTCTCTTATTCTTTAGACTTAGTCTCCTTACACAATTTGATAGTGTCAATGACTTTTATATCTTTTTTCAAAAATTATCTTTTGAATTCTCTAGCTACATGACCTTATTTGTTAAAATTGTATGATATGAGATCCCTTTTAATCTTTAGAGAGAGAAATTGTTATATCTATGACTAAATTGGTTGTAGGAAAAGCAATACCCATTAAAGACATTGTTCATGTTTGATCCCCTTTTCTCTTCACCATTACCACTCAATGGATTTTCAATCTTGATTATTTTGTTGGATCTAAAATCCCTATTTTTCTCTAAAAAGAGCACATTTGAGTAATTCATGACTTTATTTTTATTAATATCTTTACTCATCATGAAATACAAATTCTTGACTATTACCTCTAGATTTTACACTTGTGTCTTCACATTTGATAATGCATAAACTAGATCATCTTTAATACAAGCCATAACCTCTTTCTCAACCATTGCATGTTTTTTCACCTTCAAGTGGTTAAAATTTGCATG
Organism: Torreya grandis; assembly: GCA_037957365.1. NCBI lineage: Eukaryota > Viridiplantae > Streptophyta > Pinopsida > Cupressales > Taxaceae > Torreya > Torreya grandis. The sequence goes on along the minus strand of JARHVA010010343.1, from coordinate 82,522 downwards.
AAGGACCTGATTTGATACCAATTTTTAGAGGTGAAATCCATTAAGATGGGGGTGAATCAGTGACAGAAAATAATCCAAAATAATTACCAAAAACTTATGATTAATTTAAGCATTCAACACAAGAATTCATGAATCATGCAGATTATTCATAGTAGTGAATAATGAACATAATGTAAGATCATATACACAACACAATGCATATGTATGAAACCCTCTTTGGGAATAAAAAATACTATCAAGCCTATAAAAACATAGACTACTATATTATAAGATGATTAAAAAACAAGAGATTGATCAAGTCCTTTTGAATAGGAACCTTAAACCAAGTCCTAACTTACAACCTTGATCAATTCCTTTTTATCATAGTTTTTTTAGTGAAACCCTATTTCACAAGGAACAAACCCCTAAGAAATATCAAGTCCCTTAGACCCTCCTTGAGATGAAAACTTACACGTTAGATCTGATGTCTTCAAACCTTGATGATGGACCTTTGGATTATCTAAAAAATGCACAAACTCTCTATCTCAAGTAGGCCTCTCACATAGGTAAGTCAAAATCTTTCCTTCTTCACTCAAATTATCCTCATCTACACACATGGACATTTTCACATATCCACAAACTATAATATAAATATCCTAACATTAGGAACATGACCTATAGGCCATACACATAGTCAACCAACTATTATTCTCATTAACTCCACCAATAGGCACACTACCTATCCTTACCTCACACACACAAGCCTCTCTCTTATCTATTGCATATGAGTCTAGAATTTTAATGCATGTAGTTCTAATATATATAGATAAATCATGAATAAATAGGATCATAATATTTCATATTGGCCATAAAACATTCATTCATCCTTAAGGCATATCATATGGGTCACACTTAAGCATAATCCCCTTTCAAAATAGGCCTAAGTCACTTTTAGGTCTTATAGAGACCCATTCAACTCTTTGAAACTTATTCAAGCATAATAAGGACATATGAACACTTAAAACACATATTTATACTCCTTATGTCCCTTAAGACATCCTCAAATAATCAGAGTCACTAAAACACTCATCTCCAAAGTCTAATTAGCTCAAACACTTCTTTGTACACATAATCACTATTAATGAAAATATAGTCAACTTCAAAACCTTTGTTCATGCTTCATACAATTGAATAAAACTTAAAAATTCACATAGAGCATCATAATATAGTCTAAAATACTCCCCAATAGTCAATTCATCATGAAACATCAAAACATCAACTACATAAGCTTGAATATCCTTCTCAATTGATTACAAAACATATATTGAAACATACTCAACTTGGGATCTCAATAACATTATTTGTACACACTTCCATATTAAAATACATATTTATAGATGTGTTTTTGAGTCCTATAACAATTTAATTTTTATTACATAACAAATTCAACTTTTATGAAAAGATATGGTCTAAAAACCAAACACTAGTCTTTCCTTCACAAATTCAAATATTCAAATGACAATAGTCACAGTTAAACTTTAATCACTATGATCACATCTGATGTCCTCTCAGCTCAAGATCAATATGTCACCACAGATCTTTATTGATATTTAATTCATAAGAACCAATCCATATAAATTAAACCTTTGTCACTTTGAACACATCTTTTATATCCTTAAAATGTTGACTCCGTACACACCATCAATCTCTATAGATTAATGAGGACTTTAATGATCAATGCTCACCATTCAATCATTTGTATGAATGATCACTTATTGTTGGAACCTTATCTTGTAATTTTTATAAAACATTAGAAAACATTAACCTATCCTCATCTCACTACTTCTTGACTCCTTAGATCAATTACGCATCATCAATTTTGATTGAGCTTTAATAAAAAACCCTATCAATATGCCTGAGTAGTCATTTTTGATCCTTAATAAATTCTTCTATTTTTTGATGTAGGATCTCAAATTTATACTATAATATATCCTCTCATATGAAAATTTAACCATGTGTTATAATACTCATATAACTCTCAAACATGTGATATTTAACACCATTAAAATGCCTTCTTATAAACATTTATCACAGAGCCAAACATGTCCAAATCTCCTTGAGAGGCCAACTTTGATCATCCATAACTTTTATCATGCTTTAGCGTATGATCTCAAACTTAGAAAAAATAATATCTACTCAAAAATTAATAAACATATATGATCATATTGTATTGAAACATTCACATGTGCAAGATATAACACCATAAAAATGATCACTCTGATCTTGCTACCACACTATAAAATTAACTATGGGAAAACATAGTCAATCTGCTTGGGAGCCCAACTTTTCACATGTATATATTTTAATGTTTTGAATCACATGATATATAAAATATCATAAATAATCTAGGTCAAAAAATAAACAAACCCATATGATCACCTTATCATGAAACCTCCATGCATGTGAATGCTAACACCATCAACATGCTTACTCAGCTCTTTGTGGCCAATTTATAAATTTGGATAAGTATGAAAAAGTAATGACATCTGAATGAGAAGTGAAATTTACACCCTCATGTATTTAACCATGATTCTAATCATGACTTAAGATTTGGCACAAAATAACTCTAAGTTTTGAACTAGTATAGAGAAAGTCTTATATATGGGTTTGGTTCTTTAGGTATTGGAATCAAAGGATAAACACATGGGTTGAGAGAGGGGCATGGTTACCTTTTCCTTTTTCCCAATTAAAGGCTCCAAGGTTTTTTAAGGTGATTATTCCATGTAGGGGTAGGTAAGGTAACCTCTTCTTTAGGAATGTTTTCCAAAGGAAGAGTGGATTTTTTGATGATGCAAGAGAAAGGTATGGTAGTAATGGTTTCCTCCTTTGGTATGTCTTTCAAAGGAATAAGTTGAGAAAGGGGAATAATTATTTCCTTTTTTTGGTTTCTAAAGGATAAAGGTGACTTTACTACCTCAATAAGTGAAGGGGAAGAATAAGTGGTTTGGGAAATGGTTTCCTAAAAAATGAGCTCACTAAGAATGACCTTAATAGTATGGACCTCATGGTTATGAGAGGATCTTGATTTATTGTATTCATTATTCATGAAAGTGGCATGTTTGGGGAATGCTAACCTTAAAATATCAAGTGACTAATTTATGGGTGCATTAGAGTTATCCAACACAAGTTCCCCATTATCAATTAACTATTGGATAATGTTTTTGAAAGTATTACATCTACTAACATCATGCCCAATGACACGGTGGTAACCACAAAAAATTTTCTCCTTCTACCATCTAGGTATAGGATGAGAGGAATCAAATTATTTTTGTGATTTAATTGGAGGAAGTTCTATGATATTTTATTTCAACAACTTTTCCAATACTGAAGAATACGACTCTCCTCATAGAGTATATTGCTTTTGGTTGTTATAATTTTGGTTTAGGATATTCTAGTTGGTAATTAGAAGAGTTGGGTTGGTTAACAACCAAAGGAGGGGTAGTTTTAAGGCTAAATTTATTCATGGTACCTTAGTTTTGGTGTTATTATTAGAGTGGTTGGTAGTTTTGGAGGAGGAAGTTTCATTTGACTTGAAACTATAGTTCTTGTTTCTCAAATTTAGCTTCTGCTCATCAATGGCTCTAATCTCTAATTTACGTTCCATGGTGAAAGCTTCATCAAATATCCTAAGAGTATGAATTTTTAAAGTGGAGGAAATATGTTTGGCACAAGCTTGAGAGAAAATATTAATCATCTTGGGTTGGGGAAAAGATAAAGAGAGTTGGTTTATCAAACCTCTCCAACATGCCACAAAATTAGTAATTGACTTATCCTCAAAATACTGAATAGAGTAGAGGTTGGTAATAGAAACCTTATTAGATATATTTATGGGAAATTGGTCTAAGAAGGTTTGAGTTAATTGGAAAAATGAAAAAAGGGAGTGCTTGGTAATAACATTGTATCAATCTAATGCTAGAACAGATAGGGACATGAGAAAGATGTGAAGAAAGAAAGCATCATCATAAATAATCAAATAGAAAAAGTTTTTAGATGCTCTAAGATGTTGTTGAGGATCTTCCTTGATCTAAAATTTTGAAAATTTTAGAAGTTCCTATTGAAAAGGATAAGGCCAGATTGGGAAAAATGGTTGAATTGACTCATTGTAAATTTGATCATATCAGAAGAGGTTATGGGCACCAAAAATAGATGACTCTAAATTGGTCATCTTGTCCATTAAAATCTTAACTAGATCATCTTTTAGTTACTCACTCCCATAGTTGTATGGTATGATTTTTTTGGGTTGGGTATTTGTAACATATAAATAACTAGTGGAAGGTTGAGAGGATGCCACATATTGGTTTGTATACATGGATGGTTGGGGAGATGTCATGTATGGGTAAGTGGATATAGGAGGTTAGGTAGAAGGTGTATCCATATACTACTAAGCCTTAGGAATATAGCTTGGGTTGGGTGTAATGGGACTTATTAAGGAATTGGCATGGGTTGGGTTAGAGGTATTGTGGGTTGATAGGTTGAGGATGGGTGGTAACCTTGGTGCTAATGGGTACAAGGGTAGAAGGTATGGAAACCACCAAGATTTAGAATGGAGTGGAGGTTGGTAGGTTGGAGATAATAAGATGAAGGGTGGAAACACTATTAAAGGGTAATACAATGGTAAGTGTAGTATAGGTGACAAAATTTTGGGTTGTTCCTCTACTAGAAGATTTATTAGTTGGGGTGGAAGGTGTTTGGGTGTTGGTTGGTTGGATGGGTTAGTTTTAGATGGTGGTATTGGAGGGATTGTTGGTAGAATAATATTCTTAGCTGATTTAGGGTCAATAATATAAGATGACATACCATAGGGTTGATCAATATATGGATCCAAATTTGCGGTATGGTAAGACATGGTATTAAGTTAGTGTTTTATTGTCCAAAAAGGTAGAAAAAATGGTATCACTTTGGGAAACCATTATAGGGATACTAGGAAATATAAAAGTATGGGGAGAACCTTATATATCTAATATGTATTCCATGGATGAAGAAAAAGATGAAAATGGGTGGTTGGGAGGTGGATCCTGGTTAAAACTATGGAAAGAAGGGGAAAAGGAAGATAAAATCAATCTCATAAATCAAAATAAAAATATATCTAATAAAATAATACATACACTAAATTTAATTAAAATCCTAAGATACCTTTTATCTCTCTTTGGGTTTATGCCTCAATTTTAAAGAAGTTATGAAGATCAACTTTGGGCTTATAAAGTGGGTACTAAAAAATGATGTCTAAGGTTGGTTTCAAGTAGTTAAGGATCTCAACAATCTATTATAGAAACTAGTACATGGATTGATATTAGGACCTACCCCATCATTTCACACACCATAATGATAAGGGTGTTAGATGCTTATCCAAAATAATATATCGAGTTGCTAGAGATTATACTCAGCTAACAAACTGAGTTGGTTCTCCCCTTGGCGATGAGATCCAAGTAGGATAGCTGATGAAAGGTAATGGATAGGTGACAAATCCTAGTCTATATTTATGTTAATGTTTTTATGTTTGATTGAATGTGTGATTTTGTATTATGTGTGTGATGAAAATTGAGACTATAATTTACTTGATTAAATTAGGCTATTTGAGAGAATCAATATAAGCAAACAGTGGATGCAAAGTTAATTTTAATCTAGAAGAAAATTTTGGTGTCTTTTTAAATGAATACAAAGTAACTAATATGAACCTATATTATATATGATGATGCAAATCCTAGGCCTAGAATGAGTACTTTTGCTTTTCATAAATGAAAGCAAAAAAATGACAATTTTTACTTTTTTCTAAGAAAGCAAAAGAAACTAGAACTTTTGTTTTGGAAAGGAACAAAGGAAATAAAGAAAGTTTAATTTTTATAAAAGAATTAAATGAATGAATTTTCTCTAATGAACTAAATTTATTATAACTATGAACCTAAGAAAAAGTTCAAGGGTCCCACTGGGCATGTCAGAATGTTTCACTATTTTTTTCATTTTATTTTATGAGAAGAAAGAAAGAAGAAACTTAAGATGGGTGTGGTAGAAAAACCTACTGTGTCATGCAAATGTAAATCAAGATGATTTTTGATACTACTATTTTTTTAGGGAGGATGACCTATAGATAAGAAAGTAATATAGAAAATGGTGCATTAGTGAGTAGTATGGTGGATTGCCTAGCATGAGCTAGATCTAAGAAGCACAAGCTTGTTTGAAGGCTATAAATCCACACTTTTAAAAAAATTAATTTATAATAAACTAAAAATATATGCTTTCATGAATAATAGAGGGTACTAAAATCTAATACAAGAAATGATAGAAGAGAGATAAGTGATTTTGACTAAAAATAGAAACAAATAATTGAATATTAATGCTAAATTACTCAAAATTGACTCATAAAATAAGTTTAATTTCTATGATAAAATAAAAACTCATAAAATGAGATTTGGGTATGGGTGGATGGGTGAAATTATCTTTCTATTGTAAAATGACACAAAATGATTGTTAGTGGTTGGGTATGATCATTGATGGTTAGGGCCAACCGTCGGTGGTTACTATTGGATTTGGTTTGGGAAAAGAAGTTTGTTGGCGAGGTTGTAAATATGTTTTAGAAGTTGTGTTCGGGTCATATTTTGGTTTCAAGATAGAAATTGATGATTAGAGGTATCTGGTTTGGGAGTTGCATGTTTGGGTGATTGGAATAGGCTCTGGGTGGTTTTGGGTAGGAGATGGATTATATGGAGTTGCAAAAATACAACATAGTGAATGAAGTTTAGCGACTAGGAATGACCCAAGAAGTATAATAAATAAATATAATTACTGAATCTTGATAATAAAAAATAGATACTTAGCTTTTAGGCATTGTTGGTCTGAGGAATGTTGAGGTTGTCTAAAAGTTGTGGATCTTGGAGAAATGTTATCAAAGTAATGATTCTTTGACTCAAGTTAATGAGTTGCAAAACCACCCTAGGTCTTTGTCTTGGTTTTTTGGGAAGATTTTGGATTCACCTGGGAGTCAGAATATCTCTCACCCTAATGAATTCAACCTGCTGTTCATATTTTAATATAGAGTAAAGGAGCATTGAAATAAAAGATTTTAACAAATAGTTTAAAAATAGTCTAGCATACATTGATCATGAAAATAGAAAACTAAAATTAAAAAACTAAAAATCAATGAGTGAGTTTTAGTTGAGTTACAATTAACTCCTTTGATCATGAACTCCTAAGGTGATGTTTTTGGTTGCATTAAGTAACCATTGGCAGTCGAAGTCAACCATCTATAATCAATGGATGACCACCAATGACTAAGGGTACATAGTCAAAATTGGATAGATTTAGCCAATTCGACTAATTAATGGTACCTAATTCCCTAGGAAATGGTGTGAGGTTAATAATGGGAACATTGGGACACATGAAGAACAAGTTTAAGAGGTTAGGATTATTAATTTGTAGTGGTAGGTCTTGACCAACTAGCCATGGGTTTGGGTAGGTGAGTTGTAAATATAATTTATTGAATCAATTAACTTAAATAATTTATCCAAAGGGGTAAATCTAAGGATTTTGATAAGTAATCATAACCTAGGGGGCTAAAGGGGGACAAGGGGTGTTTTGATGACGAGAAACGCATTGCATAGTTTTCAATTGTCTATAAAGTCAATTGAAAAAGGTTAAATGAAAGGTATGTCAAACATTTACAATTAATTTATATGATATTAAGGAATTTAAGGATCCTATCTTAGAATATTAACCCTTATTTCAAGAATTTTGGGATGTATTTCTAGAATAATTACCAAGATTACCTCTAAAGAGAGAGTTTTATTTCATAATAAACATCACTTTATGGTTGAAACCTCAATATTTTACTACCTACAAAGTGACAAAAATATAATTATTGAATTTAAAATCTCAACTTCATGAAATGTTGTCTAAAGGGTTGATTCAACCAAGTGTTTTACCATGGTGTGCACCAATAGTGTTCATGAATAAGAAGGATGGAACCTTTTCACCTATGTATATTATTGGATGTTGAACAAGGCAACTATTAAGAATAGGTATCCATTACCTTGAATCAATGATATCTTAGATCAAATGCATGGAGAAACAATCTTTTCTAAAATTTACCAAAGATTAAAGTACCATTAGTTAACAATCAAAGAAGAAGACATTAAAAAAACTAATTTCATGACAAGGCATGGGAAATATGAGTTCATAGAACTTTATTTTAGGACAATGAATGCACATATAAAATTTATGGATCTCATTAATAATTTTTTAATGTATTGCCTTAACTAGTTTGTGCTTGATTTTTTTGACAACATCCTCATCTATTCCAAAATTCAAGAGGAATATATTAATAATTTGAATTTTGTTTTGAAATGAATACAATAGCATAAGCTCTATGTTAAATTGTTGAAGTGCACTTTCTTCCAAATAATAGTAAAATACATAGTGTATATCATATATATAGTGGATTTATATATATCCATCTAAAATAATATGCATTATGGAGTGGATGAAACTTAGGAATGTGCACAATGTCCATAGCCTTATAGGATTAGTAGGGTATTATAGGAAATATAAAAAAAAATATATAAATATCCAACCCAATAACCTCTATACAATGAAAATATATTTATTTTTGAATGATAAGTATAAATAATCCTTTAAAACTTTATAAAACGAAGCATACTTTAGAACCACTATTAAATATTTTAGATACAAATGGTCATTTTGTAATAATAACTAATGTTGGATGTACAATCACTAAGAGGGGGGTGAATCAATGATGATAGATATTTCAAACTTCAATTTAAATCCTTTCAGACTCTTAATCAATTACCATAAGCATTCATAAAGCATACAAAATATTCATACCAATGAATAAGCAAGATGATGAATGATCACACACATAACAAAAGATCCATATTGGAAACCCTCCTAGGGGATAAAACCCACTCTCAAGCCTACAAACACATGGACTACTTGTCCTATAAGATGATCACAAACATGAGACATTTTCAATGAAGCAACCACTTCACAAGGAGAACCCACCCCTAAGTATGAACAAGCACCCACTTATTATATATGTTGAGTACCCACACAACACCTATGAAATAAATAGCTCCAAAAATCTAATTGTCTTTCAATCTAATTGGAAAAATAATGTATAACATTTATATTTTAACTCATCACACACACTCAAACTTTCTCATGTAAGAAATACATCCAAAAACCCTTTTGGATCACTCTAATATTATTTTATCATCTATAATTTTATTTGTACTTCAATCCATCTATTGAGCACAAAATATCTAATCTCTTTCCTTCATCTTCACCTTCTTATCTCTCAACACATCTACATACATGTCTAGAAACCATTGCCTTTGTCTCAAATCTTTATAGAGTCTTCATGAAAATCATCTTATAGGTTTGAAAAAATAGTATCCTTAACCCTTAAGTCTTTTATTATTCTAATTCATATCTTAATACCATCAACACAGGTCAGCCATAGCATCCACTGGTCACACTCAACTAGCTACACCTTTCAATTAGGACTCAGTATCCCTTATAGGTCTCATGGAGACCTATTACCATTTCAACACTTCATTAAGAAAATTAAGAACATAAGATCACTTTAAATACATCTGTGCACTCTATATGACCTCTAAGACATATTTAGGTGATTATTCTCTCCAAAAATATCTTCTACTAAAGTATAATTATCTCAAACAATATTTTATACATAGAAACACCATGAATGAACAAATAGTCAAGTTTAAAGCTTCATATGTTTGATTGAAAAACATTCATAGCTTATAACTATGTTTTCTAGATGTTCCTTAAAGTCCTCTTCAGCTTTTCTTTTTACACCACCATGAAATTATACATATATCAAAAGTTATAGCACACAAACTATATACTAGTTTTCCCTCATTAATTTTAATATTTGAATTCCAATGGTCACTAAGCAAATGTTAAACATCAAAAACTTTTACCTCATCTCATTCTCCCTAGTAATTTTGACTAAATACACACTATTTATCTCCTTGAGTTGGCATGGTCTTTATCTTGTAATGCTTACCATTGGTCTAAGATACTTTCTTCCATGATCATGCCACTTGGTAGCTCTATGTACCTTTTGTGCACCCTATACCATTTATTCAATGTTCTTATGCCACTTGGAATATATATGTGCCTTATGATCATCCTTTAACATATTGATGGAATACACACTATTAGACCACTATTGATAAGATCACATGCTTTGTTAGATCCTTATCTAGTCATATCAAACACTCACCATTATATCTTGATCTGATTAACACTCACTATTATATTTGTCTACACTATTTGACCCTAGACTTCAATGTAGTTAATCTTGAGGGTCTCTAGCCCATCACAATCTACAAGAGCAACTTTGAAGGTTTATAACTTGATCTAGAAAATACTTCATGATTATAAATCTTTAAGGTACCTTCTTGTCACTATAGAAAACATCTCCATGAAAACCTTTGAACTCAATTGGCTTCTTGAATATCTACATTAAATTCACAAAATTTCTTGTTTATTCATATCTACATGATGTGCAGTGATAGCCTGGATTCTCTTAAGCTAAAATATGCATGTTTCTCATTTCAAATGATCAAATGACATACTATAAGTACACCAAGACATCCAAGATGCCTCACAACTTCTTATTTATCCTTACAGACCTAAATTTTTTCAATATATTCTCCAAGATATCAAACATAAATTATTTTTCATTAATGCACTAATATCTCATGCTTTCTTTTACATCAATGAAAACCTAACATCAATGACCATGCTCAATAATCTACCCCTTTATCATTGATGAAAAAACACCCTCAGAATGGCATCTTACTTATTTGAAATGAACATCATTCTGATCTTTCTCCCCCTTTGACATTAATGACAAATGGTTTCTTCTTAAACATGACAACAATAATTCCTTAAAATCATGTATGCATTCAAATACTATTATGATGCTCAAGTTATTTACATAATTTAAGGCATATAAATCAATTTCTTCCCCTTTGACATGCAACAATCTAAACTTGGATTTCTCTGACCCTTGGACCTGATAAACTACTCATAGAGCTTAGAAATATCCCCATAAGATTAAGCTCATCTCTTCATTCCTCTCAAAATATTTGAGTTAGCTTCCCCTAAATTTAATCTCTATCTAAAAAAGATCATCTTTAATAAGTCTTCCTAATGAACTAGGTCTTCTAGCAACACTTCAAACAATATGGATCTCATAGTAATAAAGTAATTGCCCTTTATCCTCTATAATCCATCATGGTTTAGAATCTTTTCAAAAACATTCTCATGGAACCATGACATACATAACTTACCATATATAGAATTTTGAGACCTTCTTCTTGATATCAAAAATATGACAACACATTCTCCTCATACTCCATATTAATCTTGTCTTTAGTATACATTATTTTGATCAATCAATTTAAGAAATTGAAAATATCTTACCTTTAGGACCAAAAGCCCTAAACACACTTTAAGAACATTATGCAATAAAATACCTTGATAACTTACCATCCTTGATCAGACACTTAGAAACCTTTATTTTCTTCCTATAGATCTTCAGAACCAACATCTTCATTCTTCACCAATTGACCAACTAGACCATCCTTCATATTTGATCAAAACCTTTATTTTAGGATCATTGTTTCTAAAAATATCATATCATGTCCTTATACAATAAACCAACACAACTTATTATGATCTTTCTTGTCCTAAGATAAATAAAATCTCAATAATCATCTATCATGCTTCCTCTTGTTGTCAAGTGTCTCCTTCAAGCTTAGAGAGAGATACCCCTTTGATATAGTGAGACTAAAAGTCCTAAAACTTAGGACACTCTCATATCTCCATATTCTGATTTTAATTATAGTCCTATCTCATCACTAGATTGACTTTAATTGGATCATTGACTTCATTGTTTTCTTCATACTTGTCAAGTGCAAATAACAGAAACTCTTGACTTTGATTCATGTCTATCATGGAAAATAAACCATTTTGGGTCTCAATTTGATCTCTCCTAACAAACTTAAGTTTACACAATCATTTGTGACCTCTTCCTTACACACTAGGAACTCTATATACCTTATTTTACTTTGATAACTCATTCAACATGTTCTTATAATACCTAGCAATGTGACCAGCTCTATGACATAAAAAAAAAACAAGATCCTCCATACCATTTTTTTGATGATGATTGTGATCTTTCTTTGACTGATTTCTTCTCCTCTTGCATTCTCTAGTAATGTGGAAAAACTGATTGCATGCATAACAATGAGTATGAGCTAAATATCTCATTACTTTGATCTATCTATTTTGCATTCTTTCTTGTACTTTAGGAGCCTAATTGAAATTATCTTGACTTGATGTTATTTTCTTGTATAACCTAGCAATGTGACCAATTATTTGACAATGGTAGTAAACATCATTTTTCATACCTTTTTTTTTTAATAGGGGAGTGATATCCCTTTGAGTGATTCATTATTTTTACATAGTCCTTTACCCTATGACCAACAAGATGACAAATAAAACAATTTCCCATAAAATATTTTACATACCTTAAAGCATTTGGTTGTCTAATTGGTTTCTTCATTTTGCCATTAACCTTATTTGACTTGTTGTCTTTCATTCTACCATCCTCTTTTCCTTGTTATGATATCTTTTTTTCTTCTTCAAACTTTCCTATCTTTATTATAACCTTTTCATGCTTATCCTTCATGGAAATAAGATTAGCCTTCAAATTAACACATTCATCTTCTTTATCCCTCATGCTTGAAATTACAACATCTAATTGTAGTCTAAGATATTTTATGGTCTTCGTATCCTCCTTAGCTTCTTTATCCATGTCATCCTTCAATCTACATTATTTATATTCAATAATATTTATATAATCAAGATTGGAATTCCACTCATCATGCTCACCTTGATTTGAACTCAACTTGGAATTTTTCTCTTTTAATTGAGTCTTGAGATGTATGTAATCTTCCTCTTTTGAATTTAGATTTGTCTTTATAACCCTTAATTGATCCTCAAGAATGTTGATCTTATCTTTATCATCTTTTGATTATCTTGCCTTTTCCATAGACGTGATCAGTTCTTGATTATCCTTTTCCTCTTTCATAGATTTGTCTTAAAAACTCCCCTTAAGAGATCTAACTTACACTTCAAGACCTTTGATCATATTTCTCATTTTATAGATCTTCTTCTTTTGCTCCTTCAATGAGCTCAACTTCTAGATAAAATTATTCTTCCTTGCTATCATGGAAAACTACATCATTAAACATGATGATCTTTTCACCCATATTGTGCCTTAGATCACCTTCAATTGGTTAAACTTATACAAAATGTCCTACTCTGATACCAATTGTTTGAGGTACAATCACTGAGAGGGGGGGTGAATCAATGATGAATGATATTTCAAACTTTAATTGAAAATTTTCAAAATATTAATAAATTACCATAAGAATTCATAAAGCATACAATATGTTCATAAAAATGAATAAGTAAGATGATGCAAGATCATAAATATAACACAATATCTACATGGGAAACCCTCTTGGGGGATAAATCCCACTCTCAAGCCTATAAACACATGGACTACTTGTCCTATAAGATGATCAAAACCATGAGACCTTTTAGTGAAGCAACCAATTCACAAGTAGAACCCACCCCTAAGCATGAACAAACACCCACTTTTTCTATATTTTGAGCACCAACACAGCACCTATGAAATCAACAACTCTAAAAATCTGATTACCTTTCAATCTGATTAGAGAAACAATGTATAACATCTCTATATAAAATCATCACACACACTCAAACTTGATCATATAAGTAATGAATCTAAACACCCTCTTGGATCACTCTAAAATTGTTAGGTCATTCTCAATCTATTCTATACTTTAACCCATACACTAATCACACCATCTCTAATCTCTTTCCTTCATATCTATCTTCTACTCTCTCAACACATCTACATACATGTCTATAAACCATTACCTTGGTCTCTACTCTTTATAGAGTCTTCATGAAAATCAACATCTAGGTCAGTCATAATACTTTATGTAACCCTTAAGTCTTTTATCATGCTAAGACATAGCTCAATACCATCCACACAGGTCAACCATATCATTCATGGGTCACACTTAAGTAGCTACAACTTTTAATTAGGCCTTAGTAGCCCTTAGTAGACCTATTACCCTTTTATCACTTCATTAAGAAAATAAAGAACATAATATCACTTTAACATACATGTGTCCACTCCATATGACCTTTAAGACATATTTATGTGATTATTCCCACCAAAACAATCTTCAGCTAAATCACAACTAGCTTAAACAATATTTTGTACATAAAAACATAATGAATGAAAAAATATTCAACTTTAAAGATTTATAACTTTGACTATATAAACATTCAAACCTTTTAACTAGTTTATCTAGATGCACCTTAAAGTCCTCCTCAAATTTTCTTTTTACACCACCATGAAATTATTCATATATCAAAAGTTATAGTACAAAAATTATAGACTAGTTTTCCATCATTAATTTTAATATTTGAATTCCAATGGTCACTAAGCAAATGTTAAACATCAAACAATTTGACCTCATCTCATGCTCCCTAGAATTTTTTATGAAATACACATCATAAATCTCCTCAAACTAACTTGGTATTTATCTTATAATGATCACCATGGATCTAAGATCCACTCTGCTATGATTGTGCCACTTGGTAGGTATATGTGCCTTCTACACACCCTATACCATTCAACCAATGTGATTGCACCACTTGGCAGCTCCACATGCCTTGTAGGCATCCTTTAATGTATTAACTAAATATGCACCATTGGATCACTAATAACAAGATCATGAACTTAATTAGATCTTTATCTATTCATATTAAACACTCACCATTATATCTCAATCTGATTAATGCTCACCATAAGATATATCTAGACTATTTGACCCTAGACTTCAACATAGTTAAAATTGATAGTCTTTGGCCCACCAGAGTTTGCAATAGAAACTTTGAGGGTTTATAACTTGAGATAGAAAATATTTCAAGATTCCAAATCTTCAAGGTAACTACTTGGCACTATAATATAGGATCTACCATGCAAACCTTTAACCTTAGTTAACTTCTTGAGTACCTACATTAAATGCACAAACTTGTTGGTTCATTCATATATGCATGATGTGTAGTGATGATCTGGATTTTATTAAGGTAAAATATGAATTTTTATCATTCTAAATGATCAAGTGATAGACTATAAATAAACCAATACATTTATGGATTCATTATAACTTAGTTTTTGTCCTTATAAACCTAAAAATGTGTCATATATTCTCCAAGATATCAAACACACCTTCTTTGTCATTAATGAACTAGTATCTCATGCTCTCTTTGACATCAATGACAACCTAACATCAATTACCATGGTCAATGAATAATGATTATAGGGATGGTTTAGGAGGATTTATTATGAAATATGAATCTATTTTAGAATATGAATTTAAGAAATTAAAACCTCACAAAGGTAACTATGCCCTGCATGACTTGGAGGTGGATAAATTTATAAGTATAAAGTAATTACTTATTGGGAAAACTTTTCAAGATAAAATAAAATAACTTAACTCTTAAGTATATATTTACCCAACCCAACATGAATGCTCAATAAATATGAAGGTTAGAGTACCTATCAGATTATGAATTTTAAATTAGTTACATTAAGGGCAAAGATAATAGGGTTGTAGATGTTCTTAGTTGTATAAACTACATTCTAAAAATGGATACTATTATTATTACCTTTAGAAATCAATATTTGAAGTTCTTACTAGGTGACAAATTATTTGAGTAGGTTAATAAGTCTGTAGTAGAGAATCCTTACGACCATAGATATAAAGTATTCCAATTAGAGAATGATAGACATTCAAGATTTAATAAAAGGATATAGAAGTTTGATAAATAAAATTTAAGGGTGACTATGCTATAAGTTTTACATAATGCTCTATATTCATGTCATCTTGGTGTGAATAAGCTCCTATAAGAGATAAAACCATTTTATTTCTGGAAAGGAATTAAGAAAGACCCAATGGATTTTGTGTCAAGATGTTTTTAATATCATCAATTCAAGGCTAAACATATGAATCATGATGGTTTATTATATCCATATGCTATACCAAAATGGAAATGACAATTCATCAGTATGGAAAGTTTAAAGGGCCTTCTTATGTAAAGGAATAATCATGATATGATATTGGTGGTTGTTGATAAACTCACCAAAGTAGCTCACCTAATTATAGTAAATTTGATTTATGATGACACAATTATTTTAAATAGGTGTGTAAAAAAGGTATATATATTTCATGGGCTTATAGAAAATATAATCTTAGGTAAGGACCCATAGATGGCCTTAAGGTTTTGGCAAACTCTTAATGCAATGTTGGTCAAACAACTGAACTTTAATAAAACTTACCATCTATAAGTGGATAGTAAAATGGAAAGTGTGAATCAAATCTTGGTGGATATTTTAAGGAATTTATTACATAGAACAAAAATAAAAATGGTAATAATAAATTCTACTTGAGTTTTCTTATAATAATTCATTCTAATCATTTTTGGATATGGCTCCATTTGAAGCTTTGTATGGCATAAAGTGTAGGACACCTATCAACTGGGATAAACTTGAGGGTATAATAGTTTTTGGGCATGTTAAGATTTTTGAAATGGAATAAAATGTAAAACTAATTATAAAAATGTTGTATAAAGACAATTACATGTATAAAATATATGTTGATCTAAAAATAATAGTAAGGTAGTTTTTAATCTAAGAAAAGAGTTTTCTAAGAGTTAAGCCACATAAGAGCTCCATCAAGTTTTCAAAATTAGTCAAACTAGAACCTAGATATGTGGGACCCTTAGAGGATCTATAATTGGTTAATATTGTATCTTAAAAGCTTTATTTTATACTATTATTAATTAAAATACATAATTTTTTTCATGTATCATATTTTAAAAAGTATATAGATGATCCTTCACATGTTTTGGATTGGAATTCATTATAGGTTGTGGATCTATGGGTGATAACCATAGGACCAATTAGAATACTTGACACGCCACTTATTATTTTATAAAATCAATAGGTATCTCAATTCAAGGCCAAGTGGGACTATTATTTTGAAGATAATTCTACATGGGGAAAATTATGAAGAGTTTTAGAGGTCACTCCACATTTATTTACATGTTTTATTTTTGAACTTATGTTTATTTTAGAACTTTTTTAAAAATAAATTCATTAGGATGATGACCTATTTTATGGGGGAAAATGTCACATCCTCTCCTAATATTAATAACTACATTTATATTAAGATAATGAGTTTAACTATTGATTAGTAACTATTTAATTTTATTTATATATTTAGGTGTATGTTGCTTGGATTTGATAGTTATTCTATTTCTTGAAT
>JARHVA010010343.1:0-60000 GCA_037957365.1 Torreya grandis | reverse complement strand
ATCTTAAAAAATGGTAAAACATAATTCAAACAATCTAAGAATCTTTGTAACTATTTAATGCTAAGTAAAAAATGATATTTTCTATAAAATGTGAGGTTGAAGATAAACCTTACATTCATCTAGGTGGAGAACTAAAAACTTAAAATCAATTTTCCCATTGACATTTTGCTTTGGGAAGATAATATCACATTTAATCTTATAATTGTATATAAATGCATTAAATGTTGAAAATAATATTCCAAACTTTTAGAGAATATTAGTATGTCACAAATATAACCAATAAAAAAATAATTTAATATGTCAAAAATAATTAGCCATTTTGTATTGAAAGTGATTATGATTTATGCATAGACCAAAGGGTATCACATTCTATTCATAGAAACCTTGGGGCATTGTAAATGTTATTTTGTGCATGTAATATGGTTTGATGTTCACCTATCAAAATTGTAATTTGTAATCAAATTTGGAATAAATATTACATTTAAATGTTCTCTTAATATGACCTATATAAATTGGTAGTGGATAACTGAATCATTTCATTATATCATTCAAAATATTGTAATTAATGCAAAGCCTTTTTCCCTTTGACCTGCTCTTAGTTCTTAATTAAAAATGTAACACATCATAAAGAGATTTTAAGTCATCGATGTTTCTCTTAATTTCCACTCATTTTTTTATTATTTTAAGAGGATAAGAAACTAATAATAAAGGTGTTGTATAAATACCTCATTGGTGATGCACGTATAATCTAGATGAATGCCAAAAACTCCTCTTTGGTTAGGAAGGATAAACCTTAAAATAAGAACACACTAACAAAGGTAATTGTTAGCAAGATAGTTTATTGGAATGCCTATTGTGATCTAGATCCAAGAAGCATGCACTTGTTAGGAGGCTGCCAATCCACTGTTGATAACAATTAAGTTGAAAATGATAAAGTAAGATACTTGCATAAGATAAATGTAATGTAATATAAAAAGAAAGTAGAATTATTATTAAATAAAATGACTAAATATAGAAAAAGTGGGTCAATAATCATTCTAAAGTAGGTAGGGTCTAGTTTAAAAAATCAAAAAAGGAACTATGAATAGGTAGGAACATATAAATTTAGGTTTAATAGGGGGTAAGGGACTAACAATAACTTGTTATTATTTTCTACCACAATGATCATTGGTGGTTGGTTGAACCATAAAAAACTGGGTTAATCATTGGTGGTTGGGTACTTATCAGTATTTGGGGGTGACCATCGATGATTATGCTAACCATCAATAGTTTCTTCTTTATTTCAAAAGTTGATAAGAAAGGAATTGTAGAATAGGTAGATGGGTAGGATAAGGTTCTGTTGAGGATCTAGTGGAGAGAAAATAGGGTGTAGATAGGTTAGATTAGGTTAGGGTGGTAAAAAATATAAAATAAAAATGATAAAGTACTAATACACCTATAGCTTATTAATTGGTTTATGGTTGAAGGCTAAAGAAATTTTGTCAAGGTAACGGTACTTTGGCTTCAAAAAAAAATTTAATAAAGCTTTAGGTCTCTTTTGATGATGATGAGTTACTAGAAGAAGATTAGATGTTGAAGATCTTGAATACCTTTATTCTTGATAACTCTTATGATTAATTTTCACCTCCCACTCCCCTCCTTTTATATGTAAATAAAGATGGAGGATGGAAGGTTCCCTAGTAGGTGAGTTTGTCAATCATGATGCTTGGAAGATTGTTAGCACTACATAATGTCAAAGTATTAAATGGTGCCTTGTTATCTCACACATAGCTAGCTGATATGTTAGGAAGTTGAGGTGAGGAGACCTGACCATCGACAATTAGGCTAACCATCGATGGTCGAGTGATAAAGATAAATTGGTCAAGGTGGGGGTTAAAAGGTTTGGTTAAATGTTAAGTTAGTAAGTTGATGAGTTATCTAACTAGGTGGTAAACTAAACTTAGGGTCTGTTAAGGGTTCCTAAGGCATTTTGACAACTAGAACTATCATGTATAGTTTTCTAGTGTTTACATTTCACCCAATCTTGTTATGTCACTTTGAATTAATAAGATATAGAGAAAAAATAGATTTTTTGTCAAGTTTTGATTGCCCCAATTATGGGAGGAGGTGTTCCCCCTCAAACTAGGAGTCAATGAGGTGAAACCAATATTGGGTCAGGGTTTGATAAGTGGTATATAATAAGTCACTAGGTGGTGAAAAATGGGTTGGACATTTGAAATGCAAACATGTGCACAAAATGTGACTAAGTGTGATAGTCAAGATCATGAAAAGAATAAAGTTGTCAATGTTGGTAAAAATAAGGTTAGTTTTAGAAGAAAAAGTGATAGGGTAACTTGTCCACAACATTGGTCATGGCTGATCAAGTCATGTTATAAGTCTCCTAGACATGATTGGTGTTTTTTATAGGTATTTGAAGTAGGATGTGCTCCCTTAAAAAACATAAATGGTTTGGTTGTGTACAAGGCGATGAAAATTCAAATGATAAACATGGAAAATAAGGTTCACATGGTCAAAAAGACCACTACGAGGTCATCTCAAAACATGTGAATAGTTTAGGGAAAAAATAACCAACATCAGAGTGGATGTGGTTAAATGGTTGGTCAAAGAAGGGTAATCTTCAAAAGTTCAAGTTGTGGTTGAAGTGATATTAGGTGATATATAAATTTTAGAACATAGGGAGGGGTTCTTAAAATTTTTAAAGTGGGGGAACCCTAACCATTAATGGTTAAGGGTCCCTAGGGTTGACCATCAATGGTCACCCTAACTGTCAATAATCAGATAAAAAACCATAAAAAGTCAAGACATAAGTAAAAATAAAAAATCACCATTATTCATGCTCTAGCATTTGTGCATTCTAGTGTGTTGCTACAAGTGGATAGAGAATGCTGAGGTAGAGGTTAGTGAGGGGTTGAGTGGGTGTTCAAGTTTGACCAATTTTGAGTGAGATGGAGGGTGGATGAGGGCATGGCTAAGCAGCTAGACATGGGATCTAATCTTGTTAGTGATCACATAATGAGGTAGGGGGTGTGTTGAAATTGATAGGTAGTTGAATTGATTTATATTGAAGTTGTATTGAGTAGGGTTAAATGATCTGGATGGTGATTTGGAACTGATTTGTGTAGGTTTTATGGGATGTGTTCCCTAATTTAGTTTTTGTGTGAAATTGGTCAACTTAGTGGGTGAAATTGAGATTTTAAGGGTGTTTTAGGTTGATAATGGGTTGTAGAATAGTGTTAGGGAGTGTAATTTGTGATTTAGGGGTTTGTTTGAGGAATTTGGGTGGCAAAATGTGGTAGGGTTTTTCCACTAGTGGTCACACATAATGACTATCAGTGGTTTGACTTGAATATCAATGGTCCAACATGAGGGTAATAGATCCTAAAGGACCATTGACAGTTCAATGAACCATCAGTGGTTGAAGGCTATAGTGAGAGTTTTGGTAAAAAAGTGTGAAGTTTGTGAAGGTTGTTAAAGTTTTGTTAAAATTTGTAAAAGATGTTAATGTTTGAAAGCTTTGTGAAGGCTTGTAAAAAGTTTTGTTAAAGTGTTTAATAATTGTGTTAAGTGGTTTAAAAATGTCACATGCAAGTTTAATAGGATGATCTGTTTAAAAAGTGTTGGTGGGTATAGTTAGATAGAAGAAATGTTAGGTGTTTAAAATAATGTGTTAGGGTTGGTGTTTAACATAATTTGATGTTAAAATGTGTACAGATAAAGGTAGAGGTTTGTTCTAAATGTTATAAGTAATATGGTAGATGTGATTGATGAGGTTATAAGAGGTTGAAAAAGGTAGGTGTAGGTTGGTAGTGAACTCAATTTGGATAACTAAGTGTGCATGTTAATATGATTGGTTTTTAGGCACATGACCAAATTTAGATAAGGAACTAAGTCCCTAATATCTTTACTAAGGTTCGTGATGGGATGATTGTTGATGAGTGTAAACACATGGAGGAGGTTGGCCTAGGGGCCATGAGACACTATTAGCACATAATATGGGATGTGGATATGATTATGGCACTCATCTAGAGATGGGATCTAGCCATGAACACATTTTTGTTGCTGACTGGGGAGATGAACATCCTACTAGAGGATGTGCATATGATTACATGGCTACCCATTTAGGGGAGCCAATTTATGACATAGAGAGTGAGGAGAGGGACTACCACATGGATCTAATATATGGAGTGGATTAGTTCCATGCTAGGTATCATGCAGGTGGTGTTTTATATGGGCCACTATACTAGAGGGCTCTAGGGGACTAATGTTTACTAGATATGATTATAATGGTAGTGTCCTTATTTCCATTACTTGATTTGAGTAGTGATTTATTTTGGATGGGGTGATAAGGGTTAGTAGCCCATGGATGTGGATCTTATTATGGCACTAATATAGATTGGTGGCTATGATGGACAAGCGTAAGAAATAATTATAAAAACATAGGCCTAGATTACTAGATTATAGGGATAGGTGGCCACTTTACAGGGCCAAATTTTCACTTTACAAGGTCAGGTGGTGATGTTGATAGGAGAGAAAGATCAAACAAGGATCTATCTTGGGTTAGTGACTCAGGAGATATATTCACTGAAGTAGAGTATAGGACTGGTGATAACACTAGTAAGGGCACCTACAATAGAACCTAATATGATTCTAATGACACGGTACTTAGCCACCATTAAAGAGTTGAGATATTATGAGGTGATAGTTCTAACATATTTTCCATTGGAGCTTCAATATAGATAGTAGAGGGCCAATTTCATAGGTTGTCTAACTATAGCTAATATAAGACAGTGGGTTTGTATAGTGAGTTAGGAAGTTAGATCAAGGGGGCCAGTACCATATGGCAGTATAGGTGGAGGAACAAGTGGTATTGGTGCCCTAGGGGCATAATATATGATATTATATGATGTATATGTTTTTGATTTCGATACCAGCCTATGTGTTGATGATGTGAGATGTACATGAGAGAGAGGGATTTTATACATTGTGACATGTATCTTTTATTTGATAGACACGATGTATATATTGATTATGTTTTATGATGATTATATGTTTATTGATAAGATAATGGATATGTGATGGATGATTTGATTATAGATATTGATGATGTTTTGGATTGGAGTGATGTTTATGGTTCCTAGTTATGGTTCATGCTTCATGTGCATGCTT
Source organism: Torreya grandis (assembly GCA_037957365.1). NCBI lineage: Eukaryota > Viridiplantae > Streptophyta > Pinopsida > Cupressales > Taxaceae > Torreya > Torreya grandis. The sequence goes on along the minus strand of JARHVA010010343.1, from coordinate 54,834 downwards.
TATGAGATGTTTTACTCATTAGCTTAGGCATGTGATGTTTTATGTATGAGGTTATGTTTTGTTCATGGATGTTTATGATTATGGATGGTTGGATTCCATATGATGTTATGATCATGGTGATTCTATGTATGGTCATGCTAATATGGTTTTATGATTTGATGTTATAAGATGAATTATTGTGATGTTATGGAAAATGTATAGATAGGAAGATGAGCTATGATATGGTTCATGATGTTTTGATCATTGATTTTGTTTATGCTCATGATGATTAATGGTTTAATTAGGGTTATTTATGATATGATACATGTTTTCATGATGTTTTGATGGTCAATGGATAGGATGATATTTATGATATGTTGTTATATGATATAATTTCATGATGTTTTAATCTTAGATAGATATATGATGTAGTTGATAATGTTGTGTTCATTATCAATGGATCTTGTTTATGATCATGGAGATGAAATGTGATCATGGTCATGTATGTAATGAAAATACATAAATTAAGCAGATAACAAACTAAATGTAGGAAAATTGATAAGAACTAATGAGACACATGTCTACGATAATCAATAATGAAGGATAAAAAAATAAACATGATGAATTTTCATTGGTAAAGACAAAATGAACCCAAAGTAAAATTAGCTTAAGGAAATTAAACCTTTAAAATGCTTCACATTAGCATGTTTAGGTTGATAAAAAGTTTTCTTGATCATAATCGTGTCAAGTAAGCTCAAAATTTGTTGATTTAAAGAAAGTATAGAGGGAAGGATAGGTGGTAGGTGAAAGGTAAATGGGTGGATAGGTAAGGTAGCCTTATGCAGGTTAGTTTTCCCCTTCTTTAGGTGACCTAAAAACCATAGTAAAAAAGTCTATATCTTATACTAGGTGTAGACTGATCTATGCAAGAAGTCTACTAGTGTTAGATATAAAAGCTAATTCCAAATTTCTTGGGATAAATTATTTTTATTTTGATAGTGGCTCTTTTGCTTTCTTTTATTTTGATAAGTTGTAAAGATGATCATTGTGAGAAGCTTCAAATGATTGATTTGACAATTTGACATAGCCATCCTTCAAGGGAATGGTCTAAGTTTTGGATTTGTTTTATTTGGTAGCTATCCTTCAAGGGAGCAGTCTAATTTTTTAAACAATTTAGAAGATTTTGGGAAATTGTCCTTCAAGGAAGTAGTCTACCATGCAATAAATATGTGATCCAAATGATATTTTGGTATCCAAAATTGTTGATGATTATTAATTTTTTATACATGGACATGTTTAATTAGGCTGAGAGGTTTACCTTTATGAGGGTAAAACTTTTAGCACAAGAAGGTGAAAGGAGGGATTTGAGAGATAAAGGAGCATGTGATTATATATAATTAGAGATGAAAAGTATCCATTAGAACCATTCCATGGGTAGAGCTATGGTACCCATATTTAGGATTAGGTTATAATTATGATGGTTAATCACATGGTTCTAAGTTGTAATTAGTTGTCCCCAAAGAAAGAGGAATAGGTGAATGAAGGTGAAAATATCATCAATCAAGGGATGAGCTTAAGTTAGACAAAATAAATGAGTTAGATCCTTCTTTAACAAAATAAAGGACATAGATGTGAAGCATTAAGAGGCTCAAGTTCTAGTTTTCCTTTGAGAGAGGATAAATGGTAAGCTCATGATCTATACTTATGGGTGATAATGTAGGGTCCAAGCCAATTGAAAAAAAATCCTCTTTTGCTTTTCTCCATGTTGGTGACATGATGATTTTCCTTAAGGATGAGGTCTTCGATATTGAATTCTCAATTAATTAGGTGTTTTTTATAGGCATGCTTGATTCATTTTTGGTAAGCATGAACATGGTTAAGCACTATGAGGTGACATTCATCAAGTAACTCAAGTCAAGCTAGTCATTCTTGATGATAGTCACTCTCATAAGTAATCTCTTTCAAAGATATGAAAAGAGAGGGAATGTGGACTCTGAGATGTAAAATTATCTCTGCTCTAAAGACTAGAGAAGAAGGGGTAACACCTGTAGAGGTTACAATTTTAGTACTATAAGACCATAAAGTGAAAGGGATATGTAAGTGTCAATCTTGACCTAAAGCACTGACTACTTTGGTCAAAATTTTGTTAGAAGATTCTACCTATCCATTTACTCATAGATATTAAGGCAACAAAAAGATAAACTTAATGCCTAATGTGTTGTAAAGACCTCAGACTTTCTTGTTCTTAAAGTATTTATCGTTATCGATGATGATCTTATGGGGAATGTAAAAATTATAGATGATGTGATGGTTGATGAAGTCAACAATTTTCTTAGCTTTGATAGAGATGAGAGGAATCTCTTCCACCCACTTGGTGAAATACGTGGTAGTAATAATGATGGTTGATGATCTTGTGATTAATGAGGATTGATTTCTTTGATAAGATCAAGGCCCCATTATGAAAATGGCCAAAAGTATTTAGATAATTAGATGCCATGGGTAGGTACATGATGTAAATTAATGTGTTGTTGACATTTGACACACTTATTTACATAATCATAATAGTCTTGGTTAAGGGTGGGCTAATAGTAGCTAAGGTGAAAGATGTGTTTAGAGACAACTAAACCAATAAAAGGTCCCCCATATATTATATCATGCATTTCCTTGATGACATGAGAAGCTTCATGATTACAAACATAAAAAAGGAGGATAAAAAATTTGTCTTTGTAAAGTATTCTTATATTATGGTTTAATGAGAAGTACTTTAAATAAAATCTCTTCAAGAATTTATAGAGAGGTTGGGATGAGCGATGTCATGGTTTACCATATGTCTAATGGAGATAATTCCACATAAAAAATGGTAGGAAGGTTAGAATGGATATAATATGGGGTAATAAAATGATGGATGGTAACAAAGAGTTTAGATTTAGGAGGTTGAGATGGGATTTGGGAAGCAAGGGAATCCATTATATCCACAAACTTGTTAGTTGATCATGGAACTAACTAGATAAGGTAATGCTCTAATGATGCTAAGAGTAAATCTACAAGTTGTTTTTACTTTATAAATACATCATTATTAAATTAATAAGATCCATTGACCTAGTTGACAACAAGTTGGGAATCACCAAAAACATTGATTGTCTTGACTCCCAAGTCTATAGCAGTCTGAAAACCTATGACTAGGGCTTCATAATTAGCCACATTATTGGTGTACTCAAAGACAAGTTTAAAGGAAAGGGGATTAGTTTCACCATCAAGGGGAATTAGAATAACTCTATCACCCCCACCATATTAGCATTTGGAGCCATCAAAGAACATGGTCATTTGGTAGGTGGGGTCATATTGAGAAAGAGTCATGATGGACTCATCTTGAAATTCAAGAGGAAGAGGTTGGTTTTTAGGTAAAGGATCTTAGGCCAATCTATTATAAATAACTTACCCTTTAATTTAATTTTGCTATAGGAACTCAAGATCAAACTCATCTAAAAGCATGAGCCACTTAGCCATACACTGGTTTTAGTATGGTTTAAAGTGCATGTACTTGAGTGGGTCAATGTTAGTGATGACATAGGTTTTATTATTACGAAGGTAATTGAAAATCTTGGAAGCTATGAATATGAGTGTGAGAGGAAAAGTTTATTAGGGTGAGAGTATCAAGTCTCATACTCTATAACTATTTGACTAATGTAATAGACAACTTTCTATTTTTTCTATTCATCACAATGAGTGAGCATTGCCCCTAGGGAATGGTCAGTGGTGGAGATGTAAAGGTATAAGGGTTGATCCTATTTAGGAGGGGTCAAAATATGTGGATAAATAATTTATTCTTGGAGTGAATAAAATTTTTATTGGCATTCTTTGGTCCACTTAAAGGAGGTGTCTTTCTTAAAGATATGGTGAAAATTTTGACATCTATCTGATAATTGAGAGATGAAATATCTGATTGATTGGAGTTTCCACTATAATATATGGAGTTTGTTAAGTTTGGTTGAAGATGGAATTTAAAATATTTCTCAACTTTGGTAGGGTCTACCTTGATTACTTGAATAGAGATAATGAAGCCAAGAAGCTTTCCAGAAAGGACCCCAAATATACATTTCTTGGGTAGCGGTGGAAATGGAAATGGATGAGGTACTCAAAGATGACTTTGAGGACATCTAGATGACCTTGTTGATATTTTTATTTACCAAGAACTCTTTCACATAGTCATCTATGATTTTATGTATGAGGTCATGGAAGTTGTAGGTCATGGTTCACTGATAGGTTGCACTAACATTTTTCTAACCAAAAGGCATGACCTTATAATAGAAGGTTCCCCATGGGGTGATAAAGGAAGTTTTATGTTGATATTTGGGGTCAATCAAGATCTGATTGTATCATGAGAAACCATCTATGAGAAATAACATCTCATGGATAGTCGTAAGTTCAATAAGTTATTCGATGCTAGGCAAAGGAAAGTCATCCTTTGGGCAAGTGAGTTTAAGGTCATGAAATTTGATATAAAGGCAAAGTCCCCTTATAGGTTTGGTAATGGGAACTATGTTATAAACCCATTGGGGATAATTAATGGGTTGGATGAAGTCAACAAATAAGAGGCATTGAAGTTCCTCTTTGACTAGAAAGGTGATGCAAGGGTGCATCCTATGAAGTTTTTTATGAATAGGCTTAGCATAAGGATGATTTAAAATGTTATGAAAAGTAATGTAAGGGTCAATTTAATGCATATCCTAATTGGACTGAGAAAATTCTATGTTATGGTAATGAAGGAAAGTTAGGTAATCTTATTATTCTATGAGATTCAAAGATTGTATGATCTTGATGATGTGAGGGTTATCTTTAGTACCCAAGTTGAAATCAATGGTAGATTCATTCAACTTTATTTGTTTATTATGAGGAAGAGATTTATCGATAGAAGAGTCCCCCACACTGAGTTAGGTGAGAGTGGAATCATCATCTTGATGTTGGATAGTGTTGATGATAGGAGAATCCTTTTCTACCATTTCAAGATTGATGAAAGGAAGGGTTTTAGTTTGACCATCCTTTTGATAGGTCAAGGGGCCCAAACTAATGTTATTCATAGAAAATTATAGATGGGATGATATCAGAGAACTTAAAATTTGAGGGAGATGGGGTTGGTGAATATGAGACATCCTCATTGATGGTGGTGATGGGTTTAAGTGAGGTGGGTTCTTCTTGTGGTATGAAACCAAGGTCAAATAACTCATGAGGTTTTTGAGTTTTGATTATGGTTAGATAATGAGGTAATTATTCATAAAGGCTATGGATAAACCCCTTCCAATCACACCTGTAAAGGTATGCTTCGAAAAATGTGGGTTTGTTGAGATAGGAAAAGTTGAAGGTGAATGGCTAGATATGAGGGGTAGTCGTGGGAAAAAGAAATGGATGGTTTTGTCCCCCATAGATGAAGTTGGTTTGATGATTATGTGGCCTAAAAGGGATGATGGTTTTGATGATGGGGTTATAACTAAGATCATGGGTGAGGTTCGTATACTTTTGAGGATTAGGGAAAAAAACTAAGGCTAGAAGGCAATATTCTCCAAGTGAGAGATGCTTGAATATGAGTTCTAAGGGGTCCTCTATGAGGATCTATGATTAAGTTTTGGATGAGCTAGTTGAAGCTTTATCAATAGTAGGGGTGAAGTTTTTGGTAATTGGTGTTAAGGTGGATGGGTGATAAATAAGAACATCATTAGGCTTATACATCATATTACAAGATGCAAAGAGACTAGGGTTAGATGGTATGGTGATGACATGACCTTCATTCTCAAATTTGATGCAATGATATAGGGTGGAAAGGAAACAACTCATAACATAAATCCAAGGGTGTCAAAGTAAAATGTTATATTAGAAACTCACCTTATACAATGTAAAAGAGTTTTTAAATGGTTAAAAGTCCCAAAAAAATATAAATAAAAACTATTCCCAAGGTGGTGGCCATGGCATCATTGAAAGAGAGAAGAACCACTACAATTTTAGACATGATGTTCTTGGGTATGTCAAGTTGGTCATAGGCATGGGAGGAGATAATGTTGATACTATCCCCTCCATAAATCATCACCTTCTTGATGTGGTTTTGGTTGATGTATGATGTGATAAAGAGGGGAGGATTAGGATGCTCAAGATGCACATAAGGTATTTATAAATCCTTAAAGGTGACTATGGTAGAATGTAAAAGGGATCTGATAAAGGCTATAATGGGTTAAGGATATTTAGATTAAACATCAATGGATCATATAATCTCTATAGATGTTTGATTGTAAGGTAGTGAGGTGTTGATTAATTCATATAAGATCATTTTTACTAGAGTCTAGTGAATTTATTTCAACACTACACACTGAATGGATTTAGAGGGGTTGGAAGGGGAGGCACCCAAGATGGATATTTTAGGTTTAAGTAATGGTGGAAGTGTTTGGGTTCTAGTGAAATGTTGAGGGGTTTAAGGGTAGGTCCATGATATAGACACTTTTGCTTTTCCCTTATCTTTATTTAGTCCTGAGATCAGGTAACCATATGAATGGTATGGATAGGAGGAAATGATAGTTCGGATTGATACTTTGATTCCTCCTTAGTCTTAGGTGAGAGTGGGGGAGTAGGTAAATGTTGTATGGTTCAAGTTTGTGGTTGGGTAGGTTTAAGGTTTAAATGAGGTTCACCTGATAATAGATCATCCTCATCTAAAATGTTTTGGATAAGTGTTTGGAGATATTTATAGTTATCTGTATCATGTCTTGATGTCTTATGGTATAGGAAAATAAAATTGTCATTGAACCATGCTAGTTTAAAATGTGAAGGGTCAAAAAGTTTGATGGGTGGTAAGGTAATACAAGAGGTTTGTAACAACATTTGAAGAATGGTCGAATAGGATTTGACCAAAGGTGTTTATGGTGTTTGGTTTTTGGTTTGAAAAGTGGAATCCTTCTTGGGAGTTGGCTTTACCATATAAATTAGAGGTGGTGGGATAGTTTTGGTAGCTAATTTCAGTTGGGGTTGTTTGGTTATGGCTGGTTTGGAGGTGGATGATTTAGAGGTGGAGGGTATAGATTTGGTGATAGGTGGGAAGGTAGAGGTAGTTAGGTTAGTCAAGAATAAAAGGAGAAGGTTTAATAGAGGAGGAATAGGTAATGGGGATAGTAGATGGATGGGGTCTTAAAATTGAAGGTAAAAGAGAAGGTGGTGGTATGGGTCTACTTTTATATGGTTTGGGAGTTTCCACTTTTTTGATAGTTTTATTCAAAGGTTTATAGGGTGGATTTGATGGGGTTAATTATAAATTTAAATATGGATGAGACAAGCTAGGGGTAGGAAGTATTCCTAAATTATTGATAGGTATAGTCAAAGAGGTTTAGGGCGATTTAGCCATTTTAGACTGAGATGGGTTAGAATATTTCCCTATGGTTTTAGAGGAATAAATATCTAAATATGAGGTTGGAGTAATGATGGGTTTAAGGGTAGATGTACATGATGTTAAATTTTTTTATTTGTTTTGTTAAGGTAGCCCAAGATGTTGCCAAAAGGTGGCCCTCTCTAGATTGGGTTGAGAGGTAAACTCTATATTTTAGACTAATCTAGAAAAATGTTTATGGATGGGTTTGATTCCTAGGTTATTGGTTTAAAATATTAAACCCATAGGTTGAGGTCAGGGAATAGTGTCTTCACCTTTGTCTTGGATGGAAGGTTCGATAGTTGAGGAAGAAGGTGCCTCTATGGAAAGAATGGAGGAGATAACCTCTTCTTTTGGAGTGGTTTCTTAAGGAGTGGTTAGTTCCATGGTAGGTTGAGGTAATGATTTGTTTAGATATTGAAAGGGAGGTTGCTTCCTTTGCTTATATGCCTAAATAAAAGAGTAGTGATTTCACCACTTCAATAAGTGAATTGCACGAAGAATTAGTTGAAGTGATGGTTGGATCCTTAGGTATTTCTATCAAAAGAGAGGTGGGTAAGTTAATGGTCTCTTAAATTGAAAGAGAGGGGTCTTCTTCCTTTGTTTGGTTATCTAAAGGAATAGAAGAATATTCCACCACTTAAATAAGTGAGGTGGAAGAAGAGGTAGTTAAGGTAATGGTTTCCTTAAAAATTGGTTTAATAGTAACAACATTAACCATGTGTGCCTCATGATCTTGAGACAATCCTGGTTGGTTTTTGTCATGGTTGGTGAAAGGTGCATGGTTAGGAAAAGGTTTCCAGAAGATGTTTGATGACTAGTTTGGAGGTGTATTGGGATTATCTAATGCAAGTTCACCTTTGTCAATCATTTTTTGGAAAATATATTTAAAGGTATTGCACCTACTGACATCATGTCCAATGATGCAATGGAAGGTACATAAATCATTTTCATTGTAGCATATAGGTATGGGGAAAGAAGCATTGAATTATTAAGGTGGTTTGATAGGTAGAAGTTGGATGAGGTTATATTTAAGAAGTTTATCCAAAACCAAAGCATATGACCCTTATGGGAGTATATTGCCTTGAAATGGTTTGGTTTTAGTTATGAGTTTGTTGGTTTGATGGGTTGGAATAATTGATTTGATTTGGTTGGTTGATGGTTAGAGGTGGAATGGATTTTAAGACAACCATATTTGTGGTTGCCTTTATCTTGCCATTTGGATGGTTGGAAGGGTTGGTAGTTTTTTTTTAAAGAAGGGTCATTGGATTTAAAATTAAAATTCTTGTTTCTTAATTTCAATTTCCCTTCATCAATGGCCCTAGTTTCAAGTTTACTTGTCATGGTAAATTCCCCATCAAATTTTCTAAAAGTATGCACCTAAAGGGTCGGGAAAATATCTTTGGCACAACCTCAAGAAAAGAGTTCAATCAATTCAAGTTGGGAAAATGAGAAATAAAGTGGGTTAATGAGACCTCTCCATTTAGCTACAAACTCAACAATTGATTCATCATCGAATTGCCTAATAGAGTAAAGGTCGGTAATGGAAACTTTTTTAGATATATTAACTAATAATTCATTTAAAAATATTTGGGATATTTGAGAAAAGGAGAAGATAGAGTACTTGGTAAGAGCACTATACCAATCCAAGGTTGGTCTAGATAAGGACATGGGGAAGGTAAGAAGAAGAAAAGCATCATCATATGTGATTAAATAACAAGAATTGTAGAATGCTCTCAAATATTGTTAATGGTCTTCCTTACCTTGAAACTTGAAAAACTTAGGTATTTTCCATTAGGGAGGATAAGGTTAGATAGGAATGGATGGATGAATGGGCTCATTTCATATTTATCATAAGATAAAAGGTTATGAGCTCCAAAAATAGATGATTCAGGATTAGGTATTTTATCCATTAACATCTTAACTAAATCTATTTTAGTTTGTAGAGATCCATAGTTGGGTATTAGGTTTGGTTGAAGTTAGGTGGCTAAAATGTATGGATAAGAGGTGGGAGGCTGAGAAGATCTCGCATATTGGTATGTGGTCATAGAAGGTTGGGATGATGCCCCATATTGGTATGTGGGCACAAAAGGTTGGGTACAAGGTGGTATGTATCCTTGTGGATTAGGAACATATTGGTAAGATGTCATGGGTGTTTGTTGAGTGATTGAAAAGGGTTGGTTTGGAGGTATAGTTGAATCATTAGGTTGAGGTTGGGTGGTTAACCTTGTCCTAATGGGTATAAGGGTAGGAGGTATAGAAAGTACTAAATTTTGGAGTGGGGTAGAAATTAGTGGATTGGTAGTAATAAGAGGAATGGTAGGCATGGGTTTATAATATACCCCCATAGTGGATAAGGCATGAGTGATAAAAGGGGAGGTTACTCCTATGTTAGAGGTGTTGGTTGGAATATGAGGAGTTTGCTTAGAGGTTGGAGTGTTGGATTAGGTTTCATTGGTGGCAGTGTATGGGATATTGGTTAGAGAGTATGATAGGGTGATTGAAGATTTGGGGGAAGTAAATCCACCCATAAGATGGGGAGGCATACCAAAAGGTGTATCCATGGGAGAAATCAAAGAAATAGGGGTTTGGTGAGATAAAGTATTAAGGTAATGTCAAAGGGTTATGGGGTTGTTATCTATGAATGTGGCAAAATATACATCACTCTTAAGAACTATCTATGTCATTGTAGGAGGGGGAAAATGAGGAGGAGAAACCTGAACATCTAAAGTATACTCCATAGAGGAGGAGGTTGATGAGGAAGGTGGTCCTTAGTTGGTTTGATTTCTCAACTATTGTCTAGTAAAGACCATGTGAGAAAATAAGAAAGGGATGATGAAGACTCATACCTCAAATAAAAAACAAGCAAAAGAAAATAATTCAAAATAATCCATACACTAAAATTGCATTTAAACTTAGGATTATTTTTAGATCACTTTTGGCTTATGTCTTCGAAAGTGTGAAGAAAAAATTTTGTTTGTATTTCAGGTACTAAAAGAGGAAATCTAAGGTTGGTTTTAGGTTGTGTTTAAGTTCTCAAGAGAGAAATCTATATTGATCTTTAGTATGTGGACTGGTATTGGGGCCTATCCCCTCACCTTAGAGATCATAACAATAAGAGTATCAAGTGCTTAGCCAATATATACTGAATTTCATAGTTTATACTCAACTAAAGAGTTGAGCTAGTTTTCCCCTTAGTAATGACCTCCAACTAGGATTGTTAGGAAAGGGTAAGGTTGAATGTTAGGTGATGAATTCCTAGTTGGGCCTTACCTAAAGTTTGTTTTGATATGCTGATTTATTATGTGGTTTGGATAAGTGTGTGATAACAAGAGTGAAAACTATGATTACTTACTTTGATTTTAAGTATATAGATGAACTAAAACAAGTAGGTAATTAATGTAATGCAGTGGGTTTATTCTATGCCAAAATAAATTTTAGATTTAATTTGATGAGCATAAAATAAAAGAAAAAAAGGAACCTAGATGATTCTAGGGTCCCACTAGACGTGCTAAAATGTTTCTCTTTTATTTTGGAAGAAGATAAAAAACTAATAATAAGGGTGTGGCAAAAATACCTAATTGGTGATTTGTGCATAACATAGATGAATGTTGAGATATTCTCTTTCGTTATGAAGGAATAACCTGAAAATAAGAACACACTAACAAAGGGAATTATTTGTAAGATAGTTGAGTGGATTACCTAGTATGAGCTAGATCCAAGAAGCATATAGTTGTTAGGAGATTGTCAATCCACTATTGATAACAATTAAGTTGAAAATCATAATTTAAGGTGTTTGTATAATATATATATATATATATATATATATATATAATACAAAACAAAATGAAAGTAGAATGATTGTTAAATAAAATGACTAAATCTAGAAAATGTGGGTCAATACTCATGCTAAAGTAGATGAGGTTTGGTTCAAAAAATTATAAAATGAACAGTGAACAGGTAAGAACACAAAAGGTTAGGTCTAGTAGGGGTTAAGGGATTGAAAATAACTTGTTATTTTCTACTATAGTGACCATTGGTGGTTAGGTGAACCATCAATAGTTGTGATAACTATCGATGGTTGGGTAACCATCATCATTTCGGGGTGAACATCGACAATTGTTCTAATTATCGGTGATTGCTTGTGTATTTATGAATGTGATAAAAAATGAATTTTAGAATAGGTAGATATGAAAGAAAAGGTTATATTGAGGATACAGTGGAGAGGAAATAGGGTGTAGATAGGTTAGATCAAGTTAGGGAGGTCAAAAATGTAAAATAACAATGCTAAAGTACTGATATACCTATAGCTTACTAGTTGGTTGATGGTTGAAGGTTGAAGTAATTTTTATAGAGTAATGGTAATTTAGATTCAAAATAAAATTTGGTATAGGTTTAGGTCTATTTTTTTGATGCTAAGTTGACAGATGAATACTAGATGTTGGAGAGGTTGAATAATTGTATGCTTGATAACTCATATGAATTATTTTCACCTCCCACTCCCCTCTTTTTATTGGCAAAGAGAGATGGAGATGGAATGTTCCTTATTAGGTGAATTTGTTAATCATGATGCTTGGAAGTTTTTTAGCACTATCTAAGGCAAAAGTATTAAATGGTGCCTTGTTATCTCACACATAGTTGGTTGATATGTTAGGAAGTTGAAGAGGTGAGGAGACTTGACCATTGGTAGTTAGGCTAACCATCGACAATTAGGTTGACTATCAGTGATCGAGTGATGAAGGTAAATTGGTCAAGGTGGGGGTTAAAAGGCTTTGGTTAAATGTTTAGTTAGTAAGTTCATGAGTTAGATAATAGGTGGTCAACTAAACTCAAGGTCCTCTATGGGTTCCTAAGGCATTTTGACAACTAGATCTATCATGTACAATTTTCTAGTGTCTACAATCACCACTAGAATATCTATTATTATTTGAGTATTATTTGGATACATTGATGACTATCATAAAATTATATAAATTTTAAGTTTAAATTATGATGTTTCATACTTATTATTTTATTCAATAATTTATCCATAATATTTGATTTGATTTGAGGTTTATGATGCTAGTACTATTGATGTCATTTTACATGGATACATATGTTACCTTGATATGAACTAGGTTGGGAAGTGGAATATTTTTTCCAATGCTATACTTATTATATATAGGTATAATATTATGGTAAATCTACATATGATATACTTAAAACCCATACCTTGTCCCCAATTTTTTATTTTTGTTTCTTAATAATCATGTATTGTGAACATTTCTGTGTACTATTAATTCAAGTGTATTATGTATGTTGTTTATGTGGATTTGTATGTAAGATGTTATACTCAATGCTTATGTTAAAAAAATGGTGAAAATTAAAAATAAATAATAATGAATGTTCTAAGTTAGATTAGGCCTAGGATGTGTGAGCATTCTATTTGTAGAAGATGAGAATAATCCTATGGAAAAATTATAAACATAGATGTTGAAGGTTGTAGGGACTTGTTGACTATGTTTTGATATCATTGTTGGTATTATATATTGTTAAAAATCTAAGGACTTAAACCTTGGTATAATTCTTGAGGTGATTTAAATTGAACCTTGTAAAATAATTTTAAAGTTTGTTTGAATTAGGCCATATTAATAATTAAAGGTCATTTAGATCTTAGCCTTGATGATGATTAAGTGATAATGGGAGGTATCAAGCACACATAGTCAGTTTGAGATAACCCTAATCAATGTTAGGGATTATATAATGCATGGAAAAAATTTGTTACATGTTTTTGGATTTATCAATTGATGGAATTTTTATATGGGCCATCACTCATAGTTTGTAATTTTGGGTCTTCATGCATTTGAACCTTGTATGGATGATGTTTACCTAGAATGATGGAACTATTTGTTTCAACCATGAATAACTAGGCATTTTTCTAGTTAGAGCTATACATCAAGGATTTTTAGAGGAGTTAAACATATTCAAAGGGGAGAGATGGAAAGGGGAGAAGAATCAGAAAGGGAAAAAATATAAGGAAAATAGGAAAAGTAGGTTAGAGGAGTTCAAACCACAATGAGTATAGGTTGTGAGTACTTATTGAATAGGTAAGTTATAATTTATTTTAGGATTTTAATGTAAATATAAATTAATATTTAAATTTGAGTATACATCTTAAATGTGGTAAACAAAGGTTTATTTTTCTTATCTACATGAAAAAATAGTCAAATGAGACTAAAAATTCATGGCCAAGGAAACCCATTTCTGTGTGAGGTCATGTCAGCACTATCTCACCCTTAGATAGTGTATGTATAGGGTGTAAGTGATTATTCCTCTCTAAATTTATATCTCAGACTATGTATGGGTGGATTACCATATGAGTTAGGAGTTAATAGGGTGTTTTATTTTAAGGTTGCTTTTGGGTTTACTTACATAAATGTGTTTTAGTAATATGATTATTTTTAGTATTATGGAAACACTTTTTGTATATAATTAATATGTGGCTTGATTGATTTATTATGTATTATAGTTTCCTTATCTATGAATAACCCATACCTAACATTGGATCTCATTCTTAGTTGTATGTTAATCATGTACTATGTGTTGGGTTCAATACGAGGTAATCTATTCTGCTTCCCAACTAATGGTTAGGGTGGGTAGTGATCTATTGTATGGTTGGGATCATTTGGATGCAAAAAATGATATTTTATTTGATTCCAAACATGTTTAAACTCTCATGAATGTTTTTATAATTGTCAATTAAATCTTCTTTTGTTTTGAATGATTTAAAAAATTCATAATATTATAAAACTTGAAATGATTCTCTATGAAATTTTAAACCCTTCTTGTTCAAGGAAAAATGACTATTATGGAATCTGATAATATTATTATATCATTTTGAGTTTTATATAATTAATTGTAACATGTACTTGTCATGTTTATGTAAAATAGTGATTGAAATTGGGTTTTTCTATTGTGTTTAAATTTCCTCGGCATGTGGATGTGCTTTGCTTAGATAAATGAGATATCTTATATAAAATTTTATTGGAGATTAATTAATTATATAAATCATAGGAATTAAAATATATATTTTTTAAATACAATTTTGTTTAACCTATTATTTCAAGAAGAACAACATTAGGGTAAATGTCTGAAGATGAGCTATATAATTGAATTATCTCTATAAAAGAAACTTTGATACTTTGTAAATTATGCATTGCATCAATTTTTCAAATAAATCCATTATGTTATTCTCTTTAATACCATTTTTAAATGTTTATATTAATAACTTTGAACATAAATAATTATAGGTTTGAGTTAAGTCATTAAAGTGTGAAGAGCTTCTCTTCACTCTTCAATAACTAAAAATAATTTATATATTTATATTTATATTTTAATGAATTTAGATTATATAAGTGGATGAAATTGATTATGTTATGAAATGAATTTAGTTGAATGTAATAACTATGCATTACATTGGTAGCCTATTTTATCCAAGTGTAGGACTAACATTTTGTGTTTGGTGTGACTTGTGTCTATTCATGACTGTAGCATGTTATTATGTCTATTTAGAGTATATTATTGACTATGGTTTTCTTAATGGACTCATATTGTTATACTATGCATTCTTTAAATATGTATTATAGTTGTAGCTATCCATTATATGAGTTCATCCCTTTACCTTTAAGATCAATAAGATTTCTTTTTTATATGTTGATTAGAGATATAATTTTGATTTATGAAGTTTTTTATCAATATGGTTGTGGATCATTTTTATTATTTGTTAACTTTAAATCTTAACTATTTTTCATAAAGTGAAAAAAATATTATAATTGTAGCTTTATTTCCCTAAAGTTATAATTCCAATGTAAGTTATTTTTGGTGTTAACATTATATTGAATCTACAATGACATTTTTTCTAGTGTCTTGATTGACTTCATATTTTAGTTGAATGAGGGACTTTTATTTCGAATCTATTTAATCATGATTGCAGATAGTTTATAGAAGTCATCTTACAATTTGATATAAAATATAAATGTGTTAAAAGAGGCTTAAAATAAATTAATTGAATTTTAAAGTTGTTAGGGTTAAATGGTGATAAGTGGAAAATAATTAAATTTAATATTAAATTATGCCCTTAAAATGAGGTTCCCTTTATTTATTTATGTCGTAAGGTAGGATAACCATTTACTGTTGATATTGGTGATGGAGTTAACTTTATTTGATATTAATCTTTTGGTTTTTTTAAATAAATTATGTCATTAATATTTATATAAATGCCTCTTTGGCTAATATAAAATGAAGGTTAAAATATCATGTTTATCACTATGATGTCCTAATATAGTTGATTTAATTAATATATTTCTATTTTATCTCACTAATCTTATAAGGGTAACTTTATTTTTATATTACAAAATCAACAAATTTAATTTAGTCTTGAGTATTAAATGATTTATGAATACTTATCTCTCCATGTATTAATTAGTTAGAGGATACTATAGTTAATCACATAAATAAAATAGTGGCCTACTATAAAGGTAGTGCAATCCTATTTTAGTATCATAGTAGTTATGTGTGAAATATTAAACTATTTTGCTTTCATATAATATTCTTATATATGGTTATGTACATTAATTTTTAACTTTAAAAGGAGATATATTGAAGGGAAAGACTGCTTAGGTTTATCAACATCAGAAACAAGATGTGGCAGTCTCACTAAGTGATCTTTGCATGAAGTTAAAAGTGTTTTCCATTAGAATTACACTAACATAGAGTTCAAAAATTAAATTTATATTGATATATAATTATGATTATTTGATTAATGATAATTTTACTATATGACATCGGTAATATTAACTTGACTTAAATTATATTTTAAGAATATTTCTTTGCTTGATAATTAGTAGTTACTCTAATCCTTTTTAAATTCATAATGAATATAGGAAATAACTTATATGTGAATACAATGTTTAGTGATGTCACTTCTTGTTCAAATTTAATTACCTTAACTATATTAAGTAGAATATAATATGAGTGTATATAATCAAACATTTAACTTTTAAGTTGAACCTTATAGGATGAACAATAAATAATCCCCTAGCTAGATCTAAGTAGTGTATGCTCAATGGTTCCATTAAGGGTTTGCAACAATTATTTTAGGTATGCCTTACAATGAAGGGATGGTTATTGAAATTATGGTGATAGTTCATAACTATTGTTTTAATGTTTATAAATTCACTCATAATTTTAATATTTATCCTTTAATTGAGATATTTCAAATGAGTTATTTCTGAACCACGTCCTTATTTGACTAGCATAATGTTAGTGTATGATCTACATAACCATGAAAGTTGAAGTTTATGTTAGTTTAAAATTTTTGGGTTATGACATGTGGTATCATATAATATTTTAAACTTAATTAAATTTGAAAATAATTAACTAAATTATGTTTAATGTGTCTCTAGATGGTGAGCACTAGAGCTAATAAAAAAGTTATAAATGCTAGAAATAGGATAAATTTTAGTGTCTCATAGAGAAATAAACTTGGGTTTTTTTTTACAAATTTATATTTATGTGTTTTTAAAGTATGGATAAATTTGAAATACTATGTTTGGGCATGTAGGAAAATTGACATGAAAAACATAAATTCACATAAAAGGTGTGATGACATGTGACTATACAAAAAACTCACAAATGGATAGTAGTAGTCTTCTTAGATGATAATACTTTACTATTGAATGATAGGAGTTACATAAAAATTTAAAAATGTCTAATGATAGGTTTAATATAATTTTAAATTTATGTTATTTATCAATAGTGTTTCTATCATTTGATAGTATCATTTTCACTTGACAGGATTTTTGTCACTTGACATCAATGTTGTCACTTGATAACAGTATTGTTGCTTGATAGCATTGTTGTTAAAAAAATTGTGACTCAAAAAATAGATTTCACTATATATATATATATATATATATATATATATATATATATATATATATATATATATATATTCCATGACACCATAGCTATCCTACAATATGCTACAAATGACATATGTGTTGTTTGATGGGTGACAATGTTGTCGGTAAGTGACAACTATGATGGTGAGAAGCATAAGCACCTAAAAATTGTAAATATGATTATACACCTCATAAATTATATATTGAATGATTATATATTACATATGATGGTTAATAAACTCATATTGATTTTTGACAGTGTGGTAAAATATATTTATATGTATGTAATTTATTTCAAACAGTAGGTGAGATGACCTAGAAAACTAACTTATACCTAGATAATTTAGGTGAATCCAAATTATTCACTTCCCAATAAAACATCCAATGCAGAAGTTTTTTAAATATTCATGAATTAATAACATATAACCACTAAAATTTACCTTGGCTTAAAGTGATCTTGTTGATAATCATGATCATGAAAAAAATGATACTAATGTTGATCATAACAAAAATAATTCTAATGATAATGAAATCAATGAAAATGACATACATGATGGTCATAATGTTTTTCTCAATTAATTTTAGATGTAATTCATAACATTAAATTGAAAATGGAAGGGTAGGATCAAAGGTTGGATCACATGGAAAATTTGTAGGGAGGTAAGTAGGAAGAAGGGTATCAATATGTGAATCCAAGGTAACATGATGTTTCATATTACATAATAAAGGAGATGAAAAATATTCCTCCTCCCATATTATCTTGTAAATAAACTATGGATGTTTTTGAGTCATGGTTGATTAATTTGCAAAAATATTTCACTATGTATAATATGGGATCCAATATCAAATCTTGCATAAGAGTCTACTAGTTGGTGGGTGATGTTGCTTTGTGGTGGAATAATCTATGTATTACTAAGGAGTATTATTCCATGAATACTCATGTGAAACATTTAATAAAAAAAATATACATGGATATTATCTATAAAGAGTATAAAATTATAGAATTCTAGCTATTGAAGTAGGAAACAATGCTAATTTTAGAATATGAAGACAAGTTTATTGGTCTCCTACATCATGTGAATTACATGAAATATGAGGAAAATAAGGTTAATAATTTTAATTTAGGATTGGATTAAGTAATTATACATGTTTTGAACATGACTAACCCATGTAATTTATTCGTACCCTAAAATCAACACATTGTGCTAAAGAAAAAGATAAGTCTTGCCAGAAGGTAAAAATATATTATCATAATAACAAGATAAAGACTAAATCAAAGTTAGAAAACCCTCTTCTAATAAAAATTTTCATTAAAAATGATCATAAAAGGTTTTTTTTAAAAATAAACAACTCTATAATAAAATTTTAGAATAATATCATAGGTTCTAAATCTCAACCCTATGTGAATATGGGTAACGAAAACAACAAACAACAACAAGATAAATTTTATGGTCTTGCCACATGAGATAATAATGTACATTTATATCCTTAAATTATTATGACATTTTGGGAATGTGATGAAAAATATCACCACAAATATTTCCCTCTATTGTTAGGCAATCATGCCTTAAATCATAGAGTTTATGATATTGTAGAAAATAGAAATGCAGACCTTCAATCCACTCTGATTGAAAATAGATGTATAGTTTCTATTTTTATTTCACAAATTTAATTGATAAAATATTTACTGATAGTTTTATTTCTCTTTTAATTTATTTTAAATATAAAAATAGACCCTTTATACTTAAATAAGGATGAAAGGTAGAGTTTGGAACTAGGAAAAGAGTGGTTGTTTCTAAATGACTAAAAAGGGTAAACTCAATCTAGGAGTTTTTACAGCTCATGTAAACTTGTTCCTTGCACCATCTAAATCCTATGACCTAAATTTAGGCATGGGTTGTTACATCAACATTTAATGAATCTTGTCTACTTTAATAAAAGGATCCAATGTCTTGATGAAGGTGGTAAACCCATAGTAATTCAAGGTATCATTAACCATTCAACCAAAATATTATTTCAAAATTACAACTAAAAAGAACATTAAAGAAAGAATGAAATCTTTATTCTATCAACACATAAATTTTATGAATAAAAGGGAGTGACCCTTAAAGACTATCATGTCTTAAGAGAATTAGTAGATGTATTTACAAAATAATTACTAAGATTAACTCTTAAAAGATAATTTTATTTTTCAATTAACATCTTACCTAGATCTAAACATACATATAAATACACTTATCAAATGAATGTATTATATCTAAGAGAGCTTAAGATTTAAAGTTGAGATAAAAAGTTGATTTGGCCTAGTTTGTCACCTTGGTAAGCTTCAGTTATATTTTTTAAGAAGGATAATGATCTCATACTTTACATTTAATAATGTACATTGAATAAGATCACCATTAATAACAAGTATCCCAACCATAGGATCTATGATTTCTTTGATCAAATAAGAGAAGTAGATATATTTTATAAAATAGATATTCATTCAAGGTATCATCAAATCAGTATCAAAGAAGATAATGTTTATAAAACTACCTTTAGGGTAAGGTATGGACATTATGATTTTATAATTATGCCTTTTGACCTAACCAGTGAACTTGTTGCTTTCATGAACCTAATAAATAATGTTTTTAGATATGTATCAACCAATTTGTGTTAGTTTTTATAGATGACATCTTAATCTGCTTAAATAATGAGCATAAACATGAACAATAATTAAGGATAGTATTAAAAAGGTTAAGACAACATAATTTATATGTGAAACTATCCAAATGTTATTTTTATAAAACTAAATTTTACTACTTGGGACACGTGATTTCCATAAATGTCCTTGTAGTGGATATTGTAAATAATATAACCATTAATGATTGACCCAATCCAAAAAATGTGCATGAAGTGATTAGTTTCATGGGATTGGCTGGTTATTACCAAATATTTTTAGAATATTTTTTAAGGATTGCTAATCAAATTATTTCAAAAGAAGGAAATTAAACTTGACTGGTCTCTAGAATATGAATCAACTTTCCAAAGGATAAAATAATGGTTATCTTCAACCCCTATCTTGGTCATTCCATACCTAAATGAAAAATTTGAGGTATGGGTTGATTATTTTAAAGTAGGTATTAGTGTTGTTTTGAATCAATATGGCAAGATAGTTACTTATGAGTCTCAAAAGTTGAAAATACATGAATAGAAATATCCAAATCATGATATTGAGCTAGTTGATGTGATCCATGAAATCAATAAAAATAGAAGAATTTCCTTGTTGGTGAGAATTTTAAAATAAATTATAACCATATAGTTATTCAGGGTGATTTGAATACAATAAAAAGAAGGTGTTTAAAATTTATCAGTAATTTTGATACTAATATTTAATATGTAAAAGGGAAAAAAATGAGTAGATAATTTTCTAAGTAGGAGGACCTACATTGTTAATATATCAATTATTTAGTTAAATTTCTGAAATTTTGTGTTGTTACAAAATAAATAAGATTCAAAATGTCTAAAAATATAATCTAGTTTATCGAATAGAAGTTCAAACAATGTTATTTATTATTTTTAAATTGATCTAAATGGTCTTTTGGGGAATAAAGGAATAATTTATATTTATATTTTAGGGAATATGATGGAATTTTTTTTGAGTGAATGCATGTGCAATGTCATATTACTCATTATGTGTCATGAAAATGACACATGAGCTAAAAAAGTTATATTGTTGGCCTAACCTGAAGAAAGACATGTTTACTTTTATGGACAAATATTTGGAATATTAGTTTACTAAGGTAAAAAATTTATATAAATGGGTATTATTACACCCTTATTCAATTATTTAAATTAATGGGTTTTAATTTTAAAATACTTTATCTCGAGTCTACCTAAATCTTAGGAAAAACATGATATAATCATAATTATCATTGATAAATTAATAAAAGTTTTTCATTTTATAGCATGAAATTTTATAGATGATGGTGAAATCCTTGCTAAAATATTTGTGAAGTAAATTATTCACCTTTATAGTGTTGTTTTATTATTTTTTTTGTATTTTTTAATGTGATTTAATTAGCTACTAAAAATAGATTAAATGCAAGGTTTTCAAAATTACCTAGGGATTAAGATTGGTTGTGCACCATTGATAAATATTTTGTGGCAACTCATATTTGGCTGGGGAAGAATGACATAAAAATCACATTAACTCACAAAAAAATGGATTAATAGAACAATGAGTAGGCTACTTGGTGAGAAACCAATCCCAAGAAGTGATACGCTTTCTTAGATGGATGTCAACCCATATTTAACATTAAAGTTTATAAATAAACATGAAATTGTAAAGATATATATGGATAAGATATAAATAGACATGCCAAAGATATATAATCTATAGCAAGATTGATATTATCAAAGTAATTACCCTAAAATTTAGCAGCAATATCAACATCTTAAATTATAGCTAATTATTCATTAATGCTTTCCTGATTAGGTGTGAAAACCATAGTAAAAAGACCTAATTGAAATGTAATATCACTTTGATCAATTAAAAATGGTTGTTAAACAATGGGAAGATCAAATATGCTAACAATATCATGTGTTAATCTAGGTAGAGTCATCTACATATAAAAGACAGGTTTTTAAAAAATAGACTGTAAGTTTTTTGACAAATTTTTAAGACTAAGGATGTTATAAAAATAGATTATAATAATGTTTTAAAAGTTTATCAGGTATTGATGAAAATAATACAAGATCAACACCGATTCATATAGAGCGAAATTGATTATGTGTAAAATATGAATATTTAAAAATAGACTATAATAATGACTTGTATTTTTAATAAAATAATTTAAATTGAATATAAAATAGTGACAGACAGATGTAAAAGATTAAAATTTTTAAATGAGAATGATTTAAATTAAAATACTAACCTTTATGGATGAAAACAAACTTGATAAGTGAGTTAAATAACCTTCAAAAGCCTTTGATAATCTCTCATGTAGAGGTTCCACAAGATAACAAGATGTTGATAATGTCCATACATAGGTTGCAATGAGATTTCGGTAGAGTTTGGAAGTCAAAAATCATAGTCACCATTCCTCTCATATTTATGTATTTATGGATTGATGTTGATCCAAAGAATCGGTGTCAATCGTAGAGGATCAATGTCAATTAGCGTAATTTGGTCAAAATTTGTCCTGGGTTATTTTGAACCGCATACCAAACTAAGTGAATGTAACACTAAGTTATTTTCACAAGTTTTTTATGAGGGTAAGTTATTAGGAGAGTTGTTAGGAGGTTTAATAAATTTGTTTTTATTTGATTTTTATGTATTTTATGGTTGTAAATGGTAAAAAGGGGTTAATTACTATTTCACTAGAGTAATTAAATCTAATTAACCTATGTGGTAAAAGTAAATAGGTGAGGTGAATGTTATTATTCTAAATAATTATAAATGGGGGAATATTATTTTATAAATAAGATAATAATGTGATTATTCACCAAGGCAATACACAAGGGTGTATAAAACTAGCATCTACATTTGCCCCTTTTTGTGGAGTGGTATGTAATAGTGGGCCATGAGACAAAAACTATAAGGTGTCTAATGCACCAAGTTTATTGTGAGAAGGTATTCCCACTAAAATTAGGCAATGATAAGTGAGATGAAATGGATGATGGGATTGAAAAAGATAAAAAGTAAAAACATAATGGGGTGAGTGGGAATAGACAAATGGGTAATAACAAAAGACAATCAAACGTATGGCTGGTGCAAAGAAGCTCCAAAATTGTGCTTAATGGTACAAAAATTAATGCATGTGCCCAAAATATTGAATCAAGTTATAAGATTCCATAGATAAAATAGGTGGGTTCAAGGAAAGGCTATCAAGATAATAAAAGATATGAATAGTAGACCATAAGATCCGATGTGAGTATGGTATATGTGTTACATATAGATGAATGTTCACAAGACAAAATATACCCTCAAAATATTATAATGGAAAGATGAAAAAAAGGGGTACACCTTTAAAGAGGTTGGGGAACTAACAAGGGGTCAAAATCCTCAAATCTAAAGTGTAATACGAGACAAAAATGGGATAGTTAAAGTAAAGGCAACAAGAGAGGGCTTGGAAGTGAAATTAGAAACATGTGAAATGGTCCATAAGTGTAAAAAATTCAATAAGATAAGATAATCAACATCAATCTACTATGAACCAATGTCAATTTAGGGGATTGGCATCAATTTAAGTGATTAATGTTGATCTTGATAATGGATATATAAAGGCATCCAACATGGCATAAGGCTCATTTAGCTATCGATGTGAACAAGAATATGGGAGAAAAATTTGATGTGTGGTAACCTTGAAAGTGAATGTGAGAGAAGATGAGGTGAGTGGGAGTGGGTGATGAAAATGATGACTACAGTATGAGGTAACCATTATTTATATTTTTGGTTTTTTAATTTGGCATAAGAAATTTTGTTTTCTATGAAAATTATGGGGAGAAAGGGAGGGTGGGTAGATTTTTTATTATTTTTTAATTTTTAAGAATGTACAACCTAGGGAATTCTTTTTAATTAAGGGAATCGACATTGATCCATGAGTATTGACACATGATCAAATAGATTGAGCAAAATCCATAAGGATTATTATTGATCAGGGTCAAATCAATATCAATCCTAAGAGGATCGATAGAAAGAAAAAAAATAGGATTGTGATTAACTAAAAAGATGCTTTTGATATGCACAAGAGCTACTAATGATGAGGGATAGGATCCCTCTACTATTAGCACAATTGTAGTATTTTATGAGCAATGAAGACTGGGCTCATATTAAGGTGGTTTTATTTAGAGGGATTTTCCATTATCATCACTTCCATCAAGAGATATCAATATGATAGTGGCATTGATAGAGCGGTGGGATTATACTACCAACACTTTTTGGTTAATGGCTTGTGAGATGATGATCACTATAGAGGACATCCACCATATTTTATGAGTACCAATAGTAGGTGCTCTTATATATACTATAAATGAGGTGGGATGAGCAGTGGCACTGGTACTGACACATGTATATGATAAAGATGTAATGGATATTATATTCTTTGTTGAGAATTCTCCTTCTAGCCATTATATGACCAGTATCTTATGGAGAGACTAGTGTTGACTATGATAATGTTGGCACTAACCTACTATGTAATACCTAATTCTAGGGGAGGACATCTATCATGGATTTTTACTAGTGTTATAGAAAACATTGTGGAGTTCTTGATAGTTTTTACTTGGGTACCCACACTATTAGGGTAGATATATAGGGAGTTATGGAGATAGTGAATTAGATGTTGATCATGTCTCGACATCACATTTATATTACATTATTAGGTGTATGAGCACATCTATGTGATTTCCCCTATAGGGATCCCATGGACTGAATTTGGAGAGATGGTATACCAAATAGGCTTCTTTCATTGGAAGGAAGACCTTACTATTTCACATACATATAGGGTAGTGTGGGTTCTAACACACTATAGATATGTGTTTAGTAGTTTATAGATAGGAGATGTTATCTAGAGGCCTTATGTAGACTTCTTAGTGTGGCTCAGTTTAATGGTAGAGAAAGGTGATGTTGCCTAAGATATATGGGGATAGGGATGATATACAAAGCACCTTGAGATATTTTATTTTGATAGGGTCTATCATCAATTTGGATTGCTATAGGATGTTCCATTATTCCCACACATATATAGGTGGGAAGATATAAAGCTATACTGACCTACACCTAACATTACAATTATTTAGATGGGTCCATAAGAAGATCTTATGAGAAGTGACCTATATGACATTAGGTATATTGATGATTATATAATGTGGTTTACAACTAAGATGGTGAGGAGGTAGGAGAGATCAGTCAGACCATGACATGGGGTAGTTATTAAGGAGGTGAGGGAGGCTAAACAAGAGGTCCAAAATGCACACATAGAGGATCAAGAGGCCCTTTATGCTCATGTGGAGGATGTACTACTATAGGATTCCCATTTATATGATCATATGGATATGAATTTGGTTATTGTAGAGAGGGATAGTTTGAAGGTCGAGTTATAGTGGGCATGGGCAGCCCATGTTACATTACAAGATCATATTGCCACATTATAGAGTGATCTAGAAAGCATGAGAGGTTAACATGACCAGTTCATATAAGAGAGAAGTAGATATAGAGTAGATGAGGTCTATTTTGGTAGAGAGACTCATTCTAGACATTACAAGATCTAGCACTACACCTCTAGATATGGTACCACTCTAGAGGTATAGGGATTTACTTGTAAAGATGTTCTATTATGAGAATATTATATAGAGGTAGATACCAAATGTGTCTTAGTTTTCTTCATACATGACTATTTATAATAGATCATAGAGGACTCTTTAGGTTTCTACTAGTAGAGGGAGTAAAGTGAGTCAAGGAGGGGATGATGAGGGAGGTGATAGCACTCACCGTAGTAGGATTGATTTTACTGAGTAGATTATACTGTATGGGCTGAGAGCCCCATTGTATTCATGTTATGACATTTATATAAACTTTTTATATATATATATATATATACACACACACATATATATATACACACACACACACACACACACATATATATATATTAACTATTTTATATTTATCGATGGGTCATGTGTATTAATTTATGGATTTATTGATGGCTATGGATATGTAGATTTAAATGTTTATGTTTTTCTAATTTTGATTATTGCTATCATGTATGCTATGGATGAATTATATATTTTACATGTTATATCATGAGATTAGTTTTTATGAATATATTATGTTTATGGATTATGCTCAATTTTGATATAAAACATTATTAGCCTTATAGATGTTTATGGTTTTTAGATGATTGAATGTAAATAAATTATGGATTTTGGATTTATGCGTAATGATGATTATGGATTATAGATAGCTTTTAATGTTTTATTGTGATGGATTTATGGATTTTAGTGTTTATATATTATAGATTTTCATGTCATTAACTTGGACCATAACCAAAAGAGAACCTCTCATATGCATGGCCTATGCATCCTTAGATAGATGATAAAATATATGGACTCAACCTTGGTTAGTTAGAGAATTAAACTTAGGCAAGGATGATATGCCTTTTGGTAGGATGGGGGATGTATTTTTTTTAGAGATAAAATTATTTAACTCATATCTCAAAATCAAGATTTATCTTTCAGAAATCAATTTTATGCCAATGAGTAGACTGATCAATATAGGAAGCCTACAATGAGAAAGCTGATCAATATGAGAAGTTTTCATGGGATATTGATTTTGACTATTTATTTTATTTCTTTGATTTCTTTTTTAGGGATTTTAAGTGGCATAATTTTGAAAATTGATCAATGAGGGAAGTTTTATTCTTGGTAGCCATCCTTCAAGGGAGCGGCCTAGATTTTGACATTTTTATAGAACTATCCTTTAAGGGGTTAGTGTATTATTTATTGTTATATTTGATTATAGCTATCTTTTAAGGGATAATTATATTTATTTATCCCATTTTGATACTTTGAATTTTCACTGCTTACTTGATTTTGGATCCCATAGATAATAATGCAAGGTTTGACATAAAAGATACCTTAGGATAGTTTCCATGAATTTAAGACATGAGATGATTATGTTCTTTGGAAATTAATGTTACTTAAGAAGTAAGGAACATTAGTGGTCTCTAAGAAATAAGGGAAATAATGATTTGGGGTTTCCCCTATTATGGGTGAAACTTATCCATGAGAGAATGCTATGTATAGAGTCAGGGTATACATATTCAAGGTCAAGTGTATAGTGACTACCAAATAACCACATAACTCTCATATCATTACTTGGTATTTTGGGGTAAAAAGATATGATAGTATTTGAGATAAACTAACCAAAATGAGCCAAGATCTATTAATTATAGAAAGGACACATATGCAATGCATTAAGAGGTTCTCATTTTTATTTACCATTAAGAGAGGCAAAATGATATGCTCTAAATCCATATTTATGGGTTATGATGTATGGTCCAAGCCAATTAGGAGAAAAATTACCCCTTTTACTTCATTCCATATTAGTGACATGTTGATTTTATTGATGTACAAGGTCTCCAATATTAAATTCTCATTCTCTTATATGTTGATTATATGCTTATTTTAGTCATTCTTGATATATACAATGGTGATCAAGGGCTGATACACGATGCTTATATAAGAGTTTGAGCTGGGATAAACATTATTGATGAAAATCCTCATTATCAATGATGTCTTTAAGACATATATGAAGACGGGAAATTTGGACTTCTAGAGGAAGTACAACTTCCATACCATAGACTAAGGAAAAAGTAGTAGCACCTATATGGGTTTGAATATTAGTTTTATATGCCCATAAGGTGAAAAGCATGTGAATATGTCAATATTTTTTGGCTTCATTGATAACTTTGGTTAGTATTTTAACTAGGGTTTTATTATATGCTTATGCTTGACTATTGCCTTGAGGATAGTAAGGCAAGGAAAAACTTAATTTTATTTTAAATGAGTCACATAGTAATTGGAATTTATTATTATTCAAAGATTTCCCATTATCTATTGTTATTCTATATGGGACTCTAAAACAAAAAATAATGTGATGGTAGATAAAATCCACAATCTTTTCTACCTTGGTCGAGATAAGTGGAAAAACTTATACCCACTTGGTTAAGTATTATGTAATGGTAATGATGAAACTATGATGCTGAGAGGACTTAGGGTTGATTTTCCCTATGAGATCAATCCCCCATTGGGATAATATCTAGAAGTCCCTTGCTACCTATAAGGATTTACTATGGATATGGGATAATTTTGTATGGTACTAACATTTTACACACTTTTTATCATATGCACAATAATACTTATTCAAAGTGGGCCAATAGTAGCCTAGACATAAGATTTTTTTAGTGATTACGTAGCCACTAAAGTTTCCACCACATGACCAATTATGTACATCTTAGATAGATAAGGTATCTTCATGTTTTTAAAAATAATGAAGAAGTATAAAATTGAAAGCATGCTTATAGAGAACACCCCCAGTATAGTATAATGGGTAGCTTTTTGTTGAATGACACACCTGACACCTTTGGATAGATGGGGAGGAGATAGTCTTATAGACAAATAACTACATATTTTTGTGTAACATGGCTCTTTTATGTTTTCCTCAATATTATTGACAGATGGAAGATCAATTCTTGCATAATAAGGTTGGTTAACTCAATGGATAAGGATACATAACTTAGAATTCTAGAATGAGGATGAGATAAAAGAGGCAAGAGATGCCATAGTATCAGTGAACTTAGTAGTTGATCTAGGAGTAGTTTGGATGGCATAATGTTTAAAAGTTGAATTGGTGTAATTAATGTCTAATTTATTAGTGCAATTTAAGTCTAATTTAATTAATGCCTTGAGGGAGGATTAATATAATTTTTGCATCACCTCCTTGCTTATATTTGGATCCATTAAAGAATAGAGTCATTTGATATTCCAGGACTAATTGGGAAGTGGAGGAAGTATATTCATTAGGAAACTCACAATTTATTGGTTAGTTATCACTAAGAGGTGCTTCAGTTATTTGATTAGCAATAATTTAACCTTAAATAGATTTTTGATGGAGAAATTCTAGATCAAAATCAACTAGAAGCATAATCCATCAGGTCATTCATTGATTTTGATAAGGTTTAGAATGCATGAACTTAAGGGGGTTAGTAGTCATAATTACATACATATTGTGGTTAAGCAATTAACGATTAAGTTTATAAGCTATAAGGACAAATGCTAGGCATAACTTTTTAGCATGTTGATAATGTGTTTCATACTCTACAAGGGTATGAATTATATAATAAAAAACTTATTCTTTATTATGCTTGTCTTTATGAATAAGCATAACATCAAGAGCATGGTTTGTAGATGAGATATACAGGAAGAAAAGTTGCCTTTCCTTAGGTGGAGTGAGGATTGACGGTGATAGAAGATAATTTTTGAGTGCATTAAAGGATTCTTCACAATTAATATCCCACACAAAGTGACTATATTTCTTTAATAAATGTTGGAAAGGTTGAAATTAAAGAGAAATTTAGGAGATAAAACAATGGATAGACTGAAACTTTCCCTATAAACTACATAGCTACTTGAGGTTAGATGGAGGAGGCATTTCTAAAATAGCCTTGATTTTAGCAGGATCGACTTTTATTCCATGAATAGAAATAATAAAACCTAGGAGTTTACCCATAAACACACCAAAAATGCACTTTTTTGGAATTAGATGCACACAATATCAGAGTAGATGATAAAAAATAACCTTAAGTATGGATAGTTGGTCCTTATTGAGTATTGACTTCCCAAAGAGGCCATCTACATAATCTTCAATGATTCTATGGATTATGTCATGAAATATATAAGTCATGGCTCATTGGTAGGTGGTTCCTACATTATTTAGGATAAAGATCATAACACATTAACAAAACGCCCCCTAAGGAGTAATGAATGTATTCTTATGTTGATCCCCTGGTTCTATAAGTATTTGATTTTAACTAGAAAAACCATTCATAAGAGATAACATTTCATGGAAAGCTATCAAGTCTACTAATTGGTTGATATTACGGAGAGGGAAATCATCTTTCAGACAAGCAAGATTTAAATCATGAAAGTTAGTAAAAATATGAAGTCTCCCTATAGGCCTAGTGACTAGAATGATGTTGGACATCTATTGAGGATAATCAATGGTTTGAATAAAGTTAGAAGATAAAAGGCATTGCAATTTATCTTTTACTAGGAGTTCAACATGAGGATGCATTTTGTGGAACTTTTGTTTTACTAGCTTAGCATTAGGAAAAGTGACAATATTATGGATAATAATTGTGGGATCAATACTAGGCATATCACTAAAGACCATGCAAATGCCTCGCTATGATCTAATAAAAAAATAGTACAATCTTGGTTTTCTTTAGAAGTTAAGGCTTTGTTAATTTTAATAATGTTTAGGGTCTCTTGAGATATAATATTAATATCAGTAGTGGCTTTATTTAAAAGGCTAGATGTTTCAAATGGAATAAAATTGCATAAATAAAAGTTTTTAGCACCCAAATGAGTCAAGATTAACTCATCATCCTGACATTGAAGAATAGGGATAGTTGGCATATTAGGTCCTATTAAGTTAGGATATTCTAAAGGGATGGTTTGGGTCTTTTCATTGTGATGAAAGTTGAGGGGTCATATGGAGATCATATTGACTAAAAAAAAGTTAGGAGGGATGGATACAGCGTCTCTCATTAAGGAAGAGGTATTGGATTATGAGGATGTCACTTATTCTTCCAAGAATGGTAGAGGAATGGGTTCATGAGAAGATTTAGAGTCCTTTTCAAATATTAATCCATCCTTTTCATGTGGTTTTCTTAAATCTCAATGTGACATCATGGGGACCCTACTCGTATTTACCCATGATGAAGGTTTTTTTAGGCATAATGATAAAGGTAGGTTTGTGTGAACTAGGGTTTATTAAGGAATGATAAATTAGATGTGAAGGGTTTATCATGGGTGTGATTGCTAGGTCCTAGAGTAGTTTAATCGATCCAACCATATATTAAGTGAGTATGTAAGAAAGGTGGCCCAAATGGGATGAGCTCACCTAGGTTGGGTGAATACATGGGTTGTTTGTTAGGACAACCATATTCCCTAGGAGTGGGTAACGTGTTAAGAGTTAATAATTGGTATTCCCCCATTAAAATATGTTTCATCATCAAATCAATGGATTCCTAAATTAGTAGTTTTGAAATAGGAATAGTTGTGCTAGTTGAGGCTTCATTAGAGGATGAAGATGGGTAGTCACTACTAAGAACACTCTTGTCTGAAGACATTCATGGTGTTGGTTTGGTCTCCCCTATCCCCTCTTCCCTTTCCCTTCTCCCATCTCTATATAGATTAGATTAGATTAGATTAGAGTTAGATAGAGGCACTCACCCATATTTATGATCATCATCAAGGGAGCACTAACTTTAGAACTACTATGATTTCACATGATCTAGGGACTTACATGATGTTGGCATGATTCAGTGTTGGAGGGCCTGCCATCACACTCTAGGGCACAGGGTCTGAGTTAGTAGGTTAAGGAAGTTGAGGAAATGTATGGACCAAATTCCTACATCTCAACTCTATTCATCATATGGACCGGCTCCAACCAATAGCCTATGACCCCTCTAACTCTATCTAACCCTATATTTTGTGTTAGGTGAGGGTATTATGACATTAATTGGTCAGAAAGTGAAGTTTCATGATCTTAAGGGATGAGGATCGGTAGGGATCATGTGTACATGAACTTCATGTTCCTACTTAAAGCATCGGTGGATTGTGAAGGGGACACATCACATTGCATGAATCCATGGCCATCTTAATAAAATATTATATTAGAAAGTTACCTCTATTACATAAAAGAGTTCATGGAGGGTGTGAGAACCTATGTAAATGAGAAGGATGATTGTTCCTACTTTGGGTGATACCATGTCATTGAATGTGTGGAAAATTGTTGAGGATTGGGAAATAATGGTTTTTAGTAGTTGTAACTATTGGAAAGTGTGCGAAGATATAATATTTATACTATCCCCATTATGAATCATAACTCTTTTAATTTTTTCTTGATTTATTTTATTTATGATGAAAAGTGAGGGATCTTGATCTTTAGGTGATAGAGGAGTGACCATAGAATCAGTGAAACTAATAGTTAAAACCATTTGAAGTGGCCCTATAAATTCTAATAATGGTTGAACCTCATCTAGCTAGACCTCAATAGCTTAGAGAGCTTGTATCATTGCTTGTCGATGGTCTAGAGAGTTTTAGATAAGTTCATACAATGACATTTTTACAAGCATTTGGTGGAGTTGTTTTAATATGGAAATTTGTACCAACTCCTTAGCTTTGACAGGGGTATTTCCTATAATAGAGACTTTAGGATTTATTTCTAGATGGTTTAGGTGTATTATGGGTACATTATCCTATAATTTAAACATTGAATTTATTAGGATTTTCATTTTGAGAATGGGTGGTTACATGGACAACATTGATGTGTAATAATGGAGGGTTTGAAGAAGCCACCGACTCTTTATCGCTTATACAACTAGTAGGATTATGGATGGGTGGAATATTTAGGATGGTGACTTTTTAATTAGGAGTATTATCACCTAGATCAATAATTAATAGATCATCATCCTGGACTAATTTTTGGAATATGGCCTTAATATCTTTACAATTTTCTATATCATGTCTAGGTACTCTATGATATGCATGTATTTCTTAATTTCTATACTAGGTAGGTCTTTAGGGGTGAAGGTTAATATATCATATTGGTGTTACCATAATTAGGGATGTATCCAAAAATTATTTTAAAATTATAACATAAGATCCTTTTAAAGGGTCATGTTGTTGTTTTACAATAGGTTGTGCAATCTCTTTTGGCAAAGTATTGATTATTTGGTTTTTTTCATTTAACTTTTATAGTAGGGATGACCTTAGTCACCTTTCTTCAAATGGGCCTTTATCAAAAGATGGTGGATACCAAGATGGAAGTGTGGCTAATAATGGAGGGAGATTTTGCATTTTCCCACATAATTGAATAGAATAACCTATGATAGGGATAAAAGATGGATGGGGACCTAAAATAAATGATGGAGATGATACAAAAGGGATAGGCCCTTTATTATTTCATGTGTTAAGAAAAGAGGGGGTATTTATACTAAGGTTTTTGTCTTTTTACCCTTGAAAAAAAACAACTTTAACTTGAGGATGAGTTAAGGATTTCTTTGGTGGAATACCAAGACAATTATCCCAGCTATTGATGATAGAATATTTATCCTTCCTTTAGTATTTCTGGGGTAAGGAGGTGTTATGATAGAGGATGGTTTTTAAGGGTCTTGGTTTTGGGAAAAATGATAGGATCATGTTATATTTTGATTTAGGTGTATACCACAAAAAGGTTTTCCAAAGATAAAATGTGTGGGATGTTCAACTCTAGAAGTATCAAAATGTTTATCTATGACATCCCGATGAGTAGTTTAATTTTCCACTTTAGGAGATTCAATGCAAGAAGGTGATAGTTCACATGAACTATCACATGTAATGAGATCAAGGATCTCTATAGAAGTTTTGGGAGTTATTTTGATAGTTTTGGATTGACTTATATCAAAATCATCTCCTGTGAAGAGATCCAAGATCTAATATTTCTCTATACCTTCTTTAGGTAATAGTTGATCATAGATTGTATCCATCATATGTATAGCCTAATTTTGTGTTTATCTAGGTTTAGCTTAGACTATTTCTGATATGGATGGATAGTTTGGAAAAAACTATCTAAAAATATATGAAGATTGATTAGGAAGAACATTAGGATTGTCCAAATGGAGATCCCCCTTGTCAATGATGTTTTGTAGCAATAGTTTAAGGGATTGGCATCATTATATGTCATGTATTATTACCCTGTGATAAGCACAAAACTCATCCTCTTTATACCAAGTGGGTTTAGGATGTGTATCATCAAATGGTTTAATTAGAGGGAGCTCAATAAAATTTTATTATATGAATTTATCTAATAAGAAAGTGTAAGGTTCTCATAAAGTGGTATATTTCCTAGGGGAAAATAGAGTAAGGCCCCTATATGGTTGCATTTATGAAGTGGATAGTCTTAATTGATTGGGTGTTGGATGGGTAGAAGTTTGTAAAATAACAACATTTACTGCCCCTTTTGGTTTACGATTATTTTTATTGCTTTTTGATGGGTTAGGTTTGAAGTTTTTATTATGTAACTTAGTTTTTCCCTCTTTAATGCCATGAATTTCAAGTTTTCATGCCATGGTAAAAGCTTCATCAAAGTATTAAAAATTTGAACTTATAACATAGATAAGATATGTTTTGCACAAGAGCATGAAAATAATTTAATTAATCTAGGTTGTGGCAAGGAAAAGGTTAACTAGTTGATTAGGCTATGCCAATGAGCCACAAAGTTTGATATGGATTCATATTCTTATTTTCAAATTGTGTATAAGTATATGATAGTCATTTTTTGAGAAATTTTGATCAAGAAGTGTTCTAAGAAAATATGGGCTAATTGCACAAAAGAAAAGAGAGAATGTTGAGGAATGGATCTATACCAATCTAATTCCACACCTATTAGCGACATGGGAAATGTCATAAGTAATAATGCATCATCATGTGTTATAAGGTAACATGCATATCAATAGGCTCTAAATGCTATTAGGGATCTTCCTTATTTTGAAATCTAGTAAACTTGGGAAGTTCTCATTATAGGGGATATGATTGGATAGGAATAGATGGGTGGATAGGTTCATTACAAATTTGCTCATATGTGATCATATTGTTGTGTCCAAAGGTGAAGTATTAAAAATTAGCCATTATATTCATAGGGATGTTTAGAAGGTCTACTTGGGTGTTATTCAAAGACACATTCCCTAATATGCCTTACTAGAGAGTTTGAAATTTTAGCAAGGGAGTAGATAAGGGTTATGAATAAGGGTATCTAATCATAGTGGACATAATGGGTTGGGATTCCACCACATATTATGGGATTTTTATAAGAATGTTACATTACATAGAAGATTATAAGTAAGTGGTTACTAATGGTTGTGATTAATCCATGCACTTGGTAGCTAAGGAGACATCTTATTGGGGAGGTTGTGTTAAAGGGATTTGTTGTGTGTGAGGGATTAGTTGCATGTGTGACAAAGCTTGAGAACTTTATGATAGAGTCCTTCTAATGGATGGGAGACACCTAGGAATTGATACGACTAATGTTTGAGGAGGAATAGTGGATATAGGCTGACTAGTATAAGTATTTTGAGTCTGAGTAATGGAGGTTGGAGAATTGGTAGATACTATGGGTGGTTGGTTTTTTCAGGGTTTCATCACCTGGGTATTAGAACTAGATGGAAGATATTCAGTGGAAAATTTTACCATGGACATGGTAAATTCTTTAGTTTTCTTAGTTCCCTCGAAAGGCATCCCATATTTATATCAAGAATGGGGGGAAGGATAAATATGTATTGCTTAACTATTAAGATAGTAATTGAGAAAAATGGGTTTATTATCCAATATTTCCACAAAGGAAGGATATCATTGAGGATAAAAGTGTGGGAACATGGGATTCTCAAAGGACTCAAGGGTAGATGAAAGACTAGATGTATGTTCCATAGGATAATATGTGACACCCTCCTCGAATTCTTTCTTTGACTATTATCTAGTTAAAACCATGAGCCAAAAAAGAAAAAAAAAACAATTTCTTTTTGAATTATCTCACTTTTAATTGTGGATGAAAGATACACAAATTAAATTAATTATAAAAATTTTATATCTATTTTAAATTTAATATATTAGAAAAAATAATGAAAAAAGGATAATGAAGGTCCTAAAAAATGGCAATCTAAGGATGGTTTCAGGTGTTTTGTTTTGGTGCTCAAAGGAAATTTGTATTGGTACCAATGCATGGCTTGACACTTGGGGCTTGCTTCCATCATGTCACAATCCCATATCCAGTGTGATTTCTTAGCTAATATATACCAATGATCCAGAGATTATACTCAACTAGAGGACTGCATTGGTCCTCCCCTTGATTGTGAAATCCAAGTGGGATTGTCAAAAAAAAGGTTATCATGAGGTGATGAAATCCTCATTGGTTTCCTTATGTCAAGTGTTTAGATGTGTTAATTGATGAAATGATTTGGCTTGTGTGTGGATAAAGTGATGATATGATAGATTATTGCCTAGATTATTCTATGTGAAATAACCTAAACAATAAAGATGGATGTAATGCATTTTTAACCTTAAAAGGAAAAAAAAATACAAATTTAATGTTCTTTCGATGAATACATCAAACAAAGAAAGGGAAAGAGACTAAAATTCAAATTTTTAATTTTAAAAAGAAAAATGAGACCTTAAGTATCCCATTAGGCATCCAAAATGTTTTAGTCTTTTTTTTTTTTTACTTTTTTAATGTGATCTAATTAGTTACTAAAAATAAAATAAATGCAGGGTTTTGAAGATTACCTAGAGATGAAGGTTGGTTGCACATTGTTAATCAATATTTTATAGTAACTCTTCATTGGCTAGGGAGGAATGACCTAAAAATCATACAAACTCAAAAAAAAATGGATTAATAGAAAAATTAGTGGGCTACCTAGTAAGAAACTAGTCCCAAGAAGTGATATGCTTCCTTATATGGACGTTAGGTCATGTTTAACATTTAAGTTTATAAATAAACCTAAAATTACATACATACATACATACATACATACATACATATATATATATATATATATATATATATATACATATATATATATATATGTATATATATATATATATATATATATATATATATATATATATATATATATATATATATATATATATATATGGATAAGATATAAATAGACAATGCTAAATATATCTAATCTATACACCTAATCAGGAAACCATTAATGAATAATTAGTTTTCATTCAAGAAGATGTTGATATTATTACTAAATTATGGGATAATTAATTTTATCATATTAATATTGCTATAGATTAGATATATTTAGCATTGTCTATTTATATCTTATCCATATATCCATATATATATATATATATATATATATATATATATATATATATATATATATATATATATATATATATATATATATATATATATATATATATATATATATATATATATATGGATAAGATATAAATAGACAATGCTAAATATATCTAATCTATAGCAATAATAATATGATATGGATAAGATATAAATAGACAATTCTAAATATATCTAATCTATAGAAATAATAATATGATAAAATTAATTATCCCATAATTTAGTAATAATATCAACATCTTCTTGAATGACAACTAATTATTCATTAATGGTTTCCTGATTAGGTGTGAAAACCATAGTACAAAGACCTAATTTGAATGTAATGTCACTTTTATCAATGAAAAATGGTTGTTGAACAATGGTAAGATCAAATATGATAACAATATCATGTGCTAATGTAGGTAAAGTCATCTACATGTAAATGATAGGTTTTCAAAAAATAGAATGCAAGTTTTTTGACAAATTTTTAAGATTGAGAATGTTATAAAAACAAATTACAAGAATGTTTTGAAAGTTTAACAGGTATCAATGATGATACTAAAAGATTGATTTAGATTTAGATGGATCAATGTTTATTTTATGTAAAATTCTAAAATTTAAAAATAGAATATAATAACGACTTGTATTTTTAATAAAATAGTAAAAAAACATAGTGACAAATAGATGCAGAAGACTGTAATTTTAAAATGTGAATGATTTGAAGTAAAATACTAACCTTTATGGCTGAAAAAAAAACTTAGCAAGATGAGGTAAATAACCTTTAAAATCCTTTGATAATCTCTCAAGCAAAGGTTTCATAGGATAACAAGATGTTGACAACATTCGTATGTAGGTGCAATGAGATTTTCATAGAGTTTCAAAGTCTAAAAGCATAGTCACCATTCCTCTCAAGCCATGGAAGTTTTTTGTGTATTTATGGATCAATGTTGATCTAGAGAATTGGTGTTGATCATGAAGGATCGATGTCAATCAGCCCAATTTGGTTAAAATCTAGCTTGGGTTGTTTCGAACTGCATGCCAAACTAAGTGAATATAACACTAAGTTGTTTGCATAGGTTTTTGACAAGAGTAAGTTGTTAGAAGGGTTGTTGATTGGTTTAATAAGTTTATTTTTATTTGATTTTTATGGATTTTATGGTTAGAAATGGTAAAAAGGGGTTAATTACTATTTAACTATAGTAATTAAATATAATTAATCTATGTGGTAAAAGTAAATTGGTGAGGTGAATGTAATAATTTTAAATAATTATGAATGGGGGCCCACTATTTTATAAATTACATAATAATGTGATGATGCACCAAGTTAATACACAAGGGTGTATAAAACTAGCATCTACAAGTGTATCAAAAGTGATTAACTCTGATAGAGATAAGTTGTTCACTTCCAAAATTTAGAAAACTTTAATGATTGCATTTGGTACCAAAATAAATTTTAGTTTAACATATCATCCTAAAATAGATAGATAAATTGAGTCGATAAAGGGAAGACAACATATTTTCTAGCAAAACTATTGTATCTTATTTTAGGTCCTGGGATGATGCCTTTTTTTAGGGGGTGGATGTCGTTAACACTAGATTATTTATTATTATTTGACTATGATTTTGATGCATTGATGACTATGAGACATTTGTACTAGTTTTATGTTTAATTACGATGTTTTAGACATTATTTTATTCAATAATTCAATAACTATATTTGATTTGATTTAAGATATATGATATTGGTACTGTTGATGTCATTTCTCATGGCTTTAGGTGTTGCCTTTATATGAGCTATGTTTGAAAACAAAATATTTTTTCCAACATCATATGAAATATATGAATGTATAAGATTATGGTAAAGCTACAAATGAGATTTAAAAAACCCATACATTGTTTATATTTTATAATTTATGTCTCAACCATCATGTGCTATGAACCTTTTTGTAGATTGTTACATCAAATATATTATGTTTATTGGTTTTGTAGTTTTTATATACAAGTTATTTCATTCAATGTTTATTACCAAAGTAATAGAGATATCGAAAAATAAATAACATTGAATTTTACAAGTTAGACTAGGCCTTGGATGTGTGAACATTCTATTTGTAGAACATGAGAATAATATTATGGAAAAAAATATTAACACATATGTTGAAGGTCATAGGGACTTGTTGACTATGTCTTTATATCATCGTTGGTATTAAATCTTGTTAAATATCCAAGGAATTAGACCATCGTATAATGTTTGAGGTGATTGGACTTCAACCTTGGAAAATAATTTTAAATTCTAATAGACTTAGGCCATGGTAATAATTAAAGGTATTTTTTACATTATTCTTGGTGATGATTAAGCGATTATGAAAAATATCAAGCATGCATAATTGACTCAAACTATAAATAATTGATGTTAAGGATTATAGAATGCATGGAAAATATTTGTTGAATTTTTTTGGTTTCGACACTAAATGAATTTTTTTTGGGTCATCACTCATAGTTTAGGGGTCTAGCTCTTCATACATTTTAACCTTGTATAAATGTAATTTACCTAGAATGATGTAACTATGTGTTCAAACTATGAAGAACTGGTTAGTTATTCAAGATGGAACTACAACATAGAGGTTTTTAAAGGAGTTCAAAATATTCCAATGGGAGAGATGGAAAAGGGATAAGAAACATGAAGGAAAAGGAAGAGAAGGAAAATTAAAAAGGATGAAAGAGGTCAAGATACTATAAACATAGGCTATGATCACTTCTCAAACAAGTAAGGTATGATTTGTATGGAAATTTAAATATGTATTTAACTTTGATCAGAAATCCTAAAAGTGGTAAAAAAAGTTTTGTCACTCTTATCTATATGCAAAAATAGTCTTATGAGACTAAAATTCTGTGGCCATGGAAACCCACTTATGGGTAAGGTCATGTTAACACTATATCTCCCTTGAATGGTGTATAAATATGTTATAAGTGTTGATTTATTTATAAAATTATATCTTATAATGTGTATGGGTGGATCATCATATGATTTGTGACTTAAGAGGGAATTTCATTTTATGGTTATTATTCATTTTACTTGCATAAATATGTTTTAGCAATGTGATTATTTTTCAATATCATGGAAACAAGTCTTGTATGCACAACCATGTGTGGTTTGATTGGTTTAATATGTATTGTGGTTACCTTATATATGAATAACCCAATCCCAACCTTGTATCTCATTCATAGTTCTATATTAATAGTGTATTTATGTGTATGATGTTTAGTATGAGGTAATCTACTCCACTTCCCAATTGATGGTTGGGGTGGGTAGGGGTCCACCATGTTTGGGATCATTTGGATGAAAAAAAGACTATTCTAGTTGATTTTGAATGTGTTTAGACTCTAAATAATATTTTTTTCAAATTTCCATTAAAATGTCTTCCTATTTGAATGATTTTCAAAATGGACAATGTCGTAAATATCAAAATGATTATATGTGATGTTTTAATCCATTCTTGTTGAAGGAAAAAATGATTACTATGGAATTTGATAAGTGTCATGCATAATTTTGAATTTATATAATTAATTTCAACATGTAATTATCATGTTTATGTAAAATAGTGATTGAGATTAAGTTGTTGTATTGTGTTTATCTTGCTTTGACACATGGATGTGATTTCCTTAAATATCTGAGCTATCTTGTATAAAACATTATTGAGATTCATTAATTGGTTAAATCATGGGAATCATAATAATTTTTTTACAAATTCAATCAATTTTAATCTATTATTTTAAATATAAAAATAATTAGGGTAAATTCTTGAGGGTGAGTTGTATAATCAAATTATCACTTTATAGGAAGCTTTGATACTTTTGATATTGTGTATGGCATTCATTTTGGAATAAAACCTAGATGCTCTCGTATTGAGTACTATTTTATGCATTTTTAGATTTACAAATCTAAATCTAAATAATTATATATTATATTTTAGTCATTTAAGTGTGAAGAGTTTCTCTTCACTCTTAAATAGCTAAACATAATTTGTATGTTTGTATTTACATTTCAATGAATTCTGATTAAGTAGATGAAGTTGATTCTAGTATGAAGTGAATTTAATTGAATGTAATAATTATGTATTACATAAATATCTTAGTATATTTATGTGTGTAATATGATTTTTTTTTTGGTGTGACTTATGCACGTGCATAGTTGTAGCATGTTATTACGTTTATACATAATTTTAACTCAAACTAGAGTATATTATTTATTATGGTTTTCTAAATGGATTCATACTATTGTAGTATGTATTATTTAAATGTGTAGTATAGATATGGTTATATATTATATGGGTTCATCCATTTATATTTTAGTTCAAAAAACTTTGTTTTTTTCATGTTGAATAGAGAGATAATATTGATTTATGAATCTTTTTATTAGTATGGTTGTTGATCATATTGATTATTTGTTATTTATCAATCTCAACTATTCCTCATTACATGAATAAGAAAAAATATTATAATTATATCTTTGTTTAGCCAAATTTATAATTTTAGTTTGAGTTATTATAGGAGTTAGCATTATATTGAAGCTACAATGACATTCATTCTATTGTCTTTATTAATTTCATCTTTCAGTTGAATGAGGGAATTATGTTTGGAGTTTATTTAATTGTGATTGTATATATTTTATATAAGTCATCTTACCATTTGATATAAAATATAAATGTGATCTAAAATTCATAAAAACCAATAATTACATTTTAAAGTTGTTAGGGTTTAAATGGTGATAAGTGGAAAATAATTAAATTTGATGTTAAATTTTGCCCCTAAAATGAATTGCTCTATATTGGTTTGTGTCTTAAGATTGGATAAACCTTTAATGTTGATATTATTTATGGATTTAATTTTATTTGATATTAATATTTTGATGTTTTTATAATGAATTGTGTCATAATATTTCAATAAATGTCTCTTTGGTTAATATAAAATGAAGGTTATTATAGCATGTTTATCACTGTGATGTCTTGATATAGTTGGTAAGTACTTATTCCCTTTACACAATTCAATATATGGTATTGAAATTAAATAAAAAAATTTAGTCTCATTTCATAAGACAAGATGGTTTATTGAATTAATAACTTTCCATTTTATCTTATTAATCCTATAAGGGCAATATTATTGTTACATTATAAACTCATCACATTTAATTTGACATTGATTATTAAATGATTTATGAGTACTTATCCCTCCATGTATTAATTAATCAAGGACATACTAAGTATGACCATGTAAAGAAAACATTAGCCTGTCATTAAGGTAGTGCTTATGTGTAAGCTATTTGACTATTGTGATTTCATTCAATATGTTTATATATGGTGATACATGTTAATTTTTAAGTTAAAAAGGAAATATGGTGAAGGTTAAGACTACATAGGTCATTTATCCTGAGAAATAAGATGTGTTATTCCCACCTAGTGATCTGCATGTGAAGTTAAAAGTGTTTTCTATTAGAATTACACTAACATGGAGTTCAAGATTTAAATTGGCATTGATCTATATTTATGACTCTTGGATTAGTGATAGTGATATTAAAACATATCAGTAATTTTAAATTGATCTAAGTTATATTTTGAATTATATTTTTTTGTTTGATAATTATTAGTTGTTTGAATTCCTTTTAAACCCATAGTAAATATGGAAAATAGTTTATATGTGAATACAATGTTTGATGATTTTTTTTAATGTGCTTATATATGGTGACACATATTAAATTTTAAGTTAAAAAGGAAATATGGTGAAGGTTAAGACTACATAGGTCATTTGTCCTAAAAAATAAGATGTGGTAGGCCCACCTACTAATCTTCATGTGAAGTTAAAAGTGTTATCTATTGGAATTACACTAACATGGAGTTAAAAATTCAAATTGACATTGATCTATTTTTATGACTCTTAGATTAATGATAGTGATATTATAAAACATTGGTAATTTTAAATTGATCTAAATTATATTTGGAAGTATATTTATTTATTTGATAATTATTAGTTATAGGAATTATATTTAAACACATAGTGAATTTTGGAAATAGGAAAACCTTAACTATCTAAAGAGAATAGAGTATGATTGGATATAAGTAAGCATTGAAATTATATATTGAACCCTATAAGAAGATCATTAGGCTCCCCTAGTTAGATCAAAGTAGTGGATAGTTAATGGTTATATTAATGGTTTGATAACACTCTTGTAGGTATGCCTTTACATTAAGGGAAAGTTCATGATAATATATTATTATTCTGGAACTATTATTAGAATGTGCATACATACACTCATACTTGTAATATTTATCCCTTCTTTATATATCTTAAATGAGTTGTCACATTTGGATTTCCTATATAGACCTCATAACCTATTGATTAGCATATTTTAATGGTTATTATTTGGATATTTACTAGTTTAGTTAAGCAGGATTTCATATGTTGATGTATGAACAATTATATGTTGCTTAATTTACTTGATTTTTAATTGTGGAATTAGTTATACTTTTATATTTTGTACATGATGATCATGTTTGTTAGTTTATTAAAATATTATATTATGGATTTTATATTTTTTTCATGCTAAATACCTTCATTTTTGTGAGGTGAATGAAGGATATATCCATCCCTCAAAGTGTGATAGAGGGAGGGCATCATCAGATAGGGTGGCATAGATAGAGGTGTTGGGGGATGACAAACTAAAAATAAGAACCTGCACACACAATGATAGTTTAATATGGTTTGATTAGTTTCCATTTATAAATATTTTAGTATGTCTTTGATTAATGATGTGTTATTTGAATTTGAATGACTAATAATATGCATTCTATTATGATCATGATTATTGCTTGATGACCATATTGGTTAGGTTGTGTGTTACATTTATGTTTCCATATTTATACTATCACATATGATGATGTTGATTTGATGAATAAGTGAATCTTTGTATGTCTTAACATGACTTACTACTATCTTTGGATATAATTGAATGTATTATGATAGTGTTTTGTTTTGTATACATTGTTCTAGTAGTATAAGGGATTATATTACTTTTTTTATTTATATGTTA
The DNA here is from genome assembly GCA_037957365.1 of Torreya grandis. NCBI lineage: Eukaryota > Viridiplantae > Streptophyta > Pinopsida > Cupressales > Taxaceae > Torreya > Torreya grandis. Next base: position 10,774 of record JARHVA010010343.1, on the reverse strand, counting down.
AGGTGATTATTAACATCATGCATAGAAGTTATTATTAGTAATGTTAGAGTGAATTTATTATAATTTAATTACATTAATAAATAATCATCGTGTTAAATTTATTTGTGTTTAGTCAATGTTATTATAACAAGGCAAAATCATTCTTATTGCTAAATAATAATTATACTATTGATGTTATTGGAAAGTCATGATATTTAGTAAAGATTATAATATATAATATATAATTTATGGTCTTGTCAATAACTTCATGCTTGTCAAAATTATCACTAAAATTATAAATTTTGAGAACTTTTGTAAAGTTGGTAACTCATGTAGTAAGATTGGAAGAATTATTATTATATTGTTTAATTTGGGAATGTTCAAGATTTAGGGTTAGGTTAATGGCATTGACTTTTTAACATGATATTATGAAATATAATCACTTAATTTTGGGATTTTTGTATGAGCAAGATTATTATGATTTTTATTTTTGTTAGTGGCTTTTCCATTCATCGACTTAGTCATGGAGTCATGGTTACCACTTGGAGTTTGGAATATAAAATGGATAAATGAATTACATGAATTAAACATGTAACTAGATAATATGGGAGGAGGAAGTTCTTTGGAGGACATAGATTGACATGGTAGAGAAAAGGAGAAGAAAAAGCTTGCAGAAATTTGGAGAAAGAATTTCATTATTATCACTTTGGAATTCATTACCAAGTTGGTTTTGTCATTAAAATTCTTACATAGGTTTCTTCGAGTTATTGAAGAAATATAATATATGTTTCTTAAGGGTTTTTTGATTCATTATTCTAAAATTTAAAGAAAATGGGCTAAATGTTTGGCCTTGTGGATGGATCAAACATCCACATAACCAAGCATACAATCCAAAAAACCCTAGGTTGAATGGATTTGGATTAGATTTCTTTCCCATATCATATAAAATATTTAGATATAATTAAAAAAATTGTATATATATTTGACTTAAATTTTGAACCCTACAAAAATTACTAAAAGAGTATAACTATTTCATTAATTGTTTGTATTAACTTAGACCTTGTAGAGTATATGATCAATATTTTAATGTTAAACTAGTTAGATTGGTATAATCATAAATACACTAGTATTAAATCTTAAACTTGAGTAGGGTATGACTTTATATTTGCGGGGGGAGGGGTGGTTTAAACTCTAAATTTATAAGGAGATATTAGATATTGTTTTTATCTTCAAGCATCTTTAATTTTTAAGCCCATAATATGGCATGACTGTGTGTTTGTAAACTCAATTTTTGGAATTGAAGCTTATATGGAAAAACCTTCTTTAAGCAAGTATAGTGTAGTCATGATTTTGTTTATTTTATTTGACCTATCTATAAAAGTTTACATATACATGGATATGTATATAAAATATACAAGACTTCATTGACCTATGATATATACATATCAATGTGTGTGTGTGTGTGTGTGTGTATGTGTGTGTGTGTGTGTGTGTGTGTGTGTGTGTGTGTGTGTGTGTGTGTGTGTGTGTGTGTGTGTGTGTGTGTGTGTGTGTGTGTGTGTGTGTGTGTGTGTGTGTGTGTGTGTGTACATACATACATATAATAATAAATATTGTGTCATTTTTTATATATGTCCTTAGATCAATATTGATACTAAAGAGTATAGTGGAGAAGTCGACTGATTATATGCTTAAGATAGAATTTCAAAATCTTTGAAATGCAAATAGGTCCTACTCCATACTATTTAAAATTCATACAAAATTCATTTTGGTGACTATTGTTACTTGGTTTAGTATATAGGTTACATTATAGTATGAGGGGAAAATAAATGAACATTTAATAATAATTTATAAGAATAAACCTAATGTAAATGATCTTATTTATATTATAAGATGTTAGGATGACCTCACAGTACCTATTGGATTATCTATGAATGTAGACAGCCTTATGGTTTTGAGATCTATTTAAAATTTTATATAACTAGAAATTTATAAGTCTATATGTCCTTCATATATATACATGAATTATATAAAAAAACTCATAATTATGAATTCATATAGGTTTTTTTTATTGCTATGATCTTAAGATGTTTTGGTTAGGTTGCCAATTTATTACATTACATTTTTCAATTTAATGAAAATTGTATAATACAATCGGTTGAGTTTGAGTATATGACTATATACATTTGTTATACGAAACATGAATACTAAGTAGAATGATAAATTATATAGTCAAAGTAATTTAGTTTGAATTGCTTTATATTGTGAAGAATAAATGATAATGTTTAGTGGATTATTTAGTTATAAATGATAGTATATTTAATGGTCATAGATTTTTCCAATTGGAGTATAATGCATACTAAGCATATTTATACTAGTTGTTTACTTATTTTATTATATACATAGTTGAATATTTGACAGTTATATAAATATATAGAATACATATCATTTATGTAATCACTACAAATATAGTATATTTATTCCATATATACACACACACACACATAAACTCTTTTAATGCTTCTAAACATTACATGATATAGTAAATAAACTTAGGTGCTTTGTTTGGATTGGATTATTGTTGTACTTATTTAATTTAAATATTAATATATAAGTTTATGTTATTTATATGGATGACATAAAATTTTAAGTTACATGTTGATATTCATTAACTTGAAGTATAGATATATTTTTTACCTGGATGGTATGATTTTATTGGGGATTGGTTTTGAAATATGTTTATTATTATAGTGATAAATCAGATATTTTGAATTCATTACATTACATTTTATGAAATAGATGAATGTATTTTATATTTCCTTATTCATAAAATAATTATATGCTTATAGGAAATATTTTGTATGAATATGTTGGTTTTTATATTCTATATATAGACCACATCTCACATTAACAACCCTAAATAAGTATTGTGTTTGATTCCACTCACTTAATTAGTGTCATTAATGCATGAATATGATGTAATCCAATTGAGTGGTGCGTATGAAATTGACCGATCGTCATGATAAAAAACTATATGAAAAGTCCAACCAAAGTAGTTTTATAGGTAAACATTATCATTTCATCTATTTGATTTAGTTTACATGTTTGTAAAATATCATGTTAGAATGGATTTATTTATGGTATACATCATGAATTAGCTATCTTATAGCACACACATTCTAGTTTGTCACTCTATATTCTTACACCATCATTATATACCCATCTATGAAGGGAGGACCATTCCCTAGTTGGGAGATTATGCGGGGGATTGATGGTCTATGGTTGGTGTGGAAAATCACATGGATGATGCTATAACCCCCCTCAATAGTATTACACTAGAGACTACACTTGATATTACTTATGGATATTACAAGTTCATTGAGACTCACATGATCCATGGATCTTTGTACCATTATCTATTATTTTTAAGATATTTATAATTCTAAAACTATAATTTTTATTCATATGTACCATATAAATTTTTGTTATAATATTGTATCAGTCATGGCTAAATCTATAACAATAATTTTATGAATTAATGTAGTCTTTATTCCTACAATCAACATTTTACCTATTCTTGATATTGTTATTATGATTGTGATCATTATCTAAATAGATTAGATATATACATTTGTATGGTTAATTAAAAATAATGTATTTAGTTAAATATCACTCTTTTAGGTTTCATCATGATGGAATATATTATTTTAATTTATGTAATTAATTTAAAAATATATATGTTATTCTAGTAAATCCTAGTGGGGTTGTTACATTGTGGTACTAGAGCTGAGGCTCAAACTTCAGGACTTAATGTGTCCACTAATACAAACATATTATCCTATTAAATAGTAAAAATAGTGGTATGTGTTAAACTTAAAGGTGAGGGTGCCTCAAACACCAAACCTATAATAAATATAAATCAGTTTTATGGCATGAAAGTTGTGAAATTAGATTAGATATTCACAACCATGCATGAAAATAGGGAATGAATCATGGACCTAGATCAAAATGTACATGGGAATATTAAGGAGAATGTTTAGGAATAACCTAAGGATCATCCTAATGAGAATAAAAATACTCAATATTAGAGCCATGAGGAAGTGACACAAGATACAAGAGCTCAAGTAGCTATAGAGTTAGCATGAGGTATAAAAAAGGTGAACCTACCCAAGCTGAATGGAATTGTTTTGGAAGATGGAGATGAAGCATAGATAATAGAAATGGAGAAATATTTTGAGACTCGAAATTATTTAGAATTCATCAAATTACTTTGGGGAGCATATTAGCTTGTTGGTGAAGCAACAACATAATAGGATATAATAAGAATCTCAAGATGAACCTTGACTCTACCCCCACCACTTGGGAAAAATTTAATACACTATTTAGATAATGATGGCTTCCTTAGTTTTATTTTGATCAAAAGCTAATAGATTTTTTGAAACTCAAGTAAGGAGAACTTTTTGTGAATGGATTCTTGGAACAATTCACCAATCTCTTAAAGTATATACCTTAGTATCAGGTAGATGAAAGGTTTAGAATCAAGATATTAATTATGAGATTAAAACCCCAAATTGGTTGTGAGGTGGATGTGCATGGACCATATATCATATATTAGGCATTTGAGAAGGCAGTCAAGTAGGAATAAAAGCTAAAATATCTTGCCCAATTAAGAGATAAGTTCAAGAAAAACTTTTTAATTTTTAAACTAAGTTTCAAAAAGAAGAACTAGAATAAGAGTGGAGACTCCAAGATCAAATTCAAGAACCAAAATGCTAAGTTCAAAAGTAGATTAAGGAAAAAGAAACTTGGAAATGGTTTCAAGGGAAACTAATAATTAGATAAGAAAGGACCACCTAGAGGTTGATTCATTTTTAGAGGTAACCATTATCCTTGAGAGTGTACTCAGGGCAAACCAGATGGAAATAACAAGGGTTCTTGTTATCAACAAGGGTTCTTTTTATCAACAAGGAACTTTTCAATAGTGAATTCATGTAGATGTTGACAATGGTTAGGCTAAATTGCAAGCTTCTCTTATTGAATTATTGGGTATTTTATTTGATCATCCATGTTCTATTTTGATTGACATTGGGGCTATAAAATGTTTTATTACTCCTAAAATTATTAATAATTTGTCTATAAAAGTTGGATTTATGGGAATGAGTTAAAGTTCAAGGTTGATAAGTGTCTTATACAAGTTGAGATTAGGGTGCCTAATTCACTACAATAGTGGATCTATATGTTGTATCATTAGGGTCATATGATTTGATCCTAGGAGTAAATTGTATTTTAAAGCATAAATATATGGTTTATTTTTATTTGAATAAGGTTGAGTGTCACTATGATTTTGGATATCAGACACAACTTTAGGGTGAGAAAAAAGAGTTGATTCTTCAAAAAATTTATGCAATCCAACTCAAGAAAACTAAAAGTAAACGATGCCAATAATTTATTATTAAAATAAATGAGATGGAGGAGTAAAAGGAACTATCCATCAAAGATTATCCTTTTATTAGGAACTTTCAAGGTGTTTTTCCTAAAGAGTTTCTTGGATTACCACCCAAACATGAGTTTGATTTCTCAATAGACATCATACCTAGATTTGAACCACAATCCAAGGCACTCTAAAAAATTATAACTATTGAATTGGTTGATTTGAAGAATCAAATCTAGGATTTGTTATCTAAATCATTTATTTGAGCAAGTGTGTCACCATGGGGTGCACTAGTGCTGTTAATAAATAATAAGGATGGTACTCTATACCTATGTATCAATTATAGGATGTTGAATAATATGACTATCAAGAATATATATTTGTTACCATACATTGATGATCTCTTTGATTAGATACAAGGGGAAATCATCTTTTCTAAGATTGATCCTAGAGTAGGGTATCATTAGCTAAGAATCTGAGATAAGGATGTTTCAAAAAAAAACATTAAAATTTTGGTATAATCACTATGATTTTTTAGTGTTACCTTTTGGGTTGACAAATGCTCTCACATGTATGAATCTCATGAACAATGTGTTAAGGGATTATCTGGACTACTTTATATTAGTTTTTATGGATGACATCTTGAAATATTTTAAGGATGAGGAAAAACATCTTCAACATCTAAATTTAGTTTTTATCATTTTCAGAAGCATAAATTTTTTGATAAGTTGTCCAAGTGTGCATTTTTACAAAATAAAATGCAATATCTAGGACACATTACCTCGGCAAACAGAATTTTAGTGGATATGGAAAAGACAAGAGCCATAATGGAATGACCAATGCCTAAAAATGTGCATGAGGTAAGGATTATTATGGGATTAACATGCTATTATAGGAAATTTGATCCAAATTTCTCAAAGATAACTAATCCAATCACCTCTCTTCAATAGAAGAATCAAAGTTCTATCTAGTCAAAAAAGAAAGAGCCTTTTAAGAGATGAAAAGGAGGATTACTTCATCACTTGTGCTAAGAATTGTTGATCCTATTGGTTAATTCTTAGTTATTATGGATGCATCTAGGGATGGACTTAGAGGAGTTCTTATGCATGATGGTTCATTTGTAGCATATGATTCCATAAAAATGAATCCTTATGAGGTGAATTATACCCCTCATAATCTATAACTTTATACAATAGTACATGCATTGCATGTTTTGAGGCATTACTTATTGGGGAAACTATTTGAGATCAATATTGATAACTTGGGACACAAGTACATCTTTACCCAACCTAACTTGAATGCACATTAGAGATGTTGGTTAGAATTCTTATTTGATTATGATTTGGATATTAAATGTATCAAGGGAAAGGAGAATATAGTTTTTAATGCCCTAATTCAAAGAAGGTACATAAAACCCTTGGATAATATTAAGAGTACTTTCCACTATGATGATATTAAATTATTTTTAGGAGATGAATTCTATGATCAAGTCAAAGAAGCATTATTAGAAAATACTCAAGATCCCAAGTATAAAGGATACAAGTTAAAGAGTGATGGTATTTTGAGGTAAAATTGTAGGATGTATGTGGTTGATAGAGATAAATTAAGGATCACAGTGTTAAAGTAATTATATAATTCCCCATATTTAAGACATCCTAGTGTAACCAAGCTCATGGTCGAGTTAAGACCTCTTTATTTCTAAATAAGGATGTAATGGATTTTGTGTCTCATTATTAGAAATGCCATCATGTTAAAGATGAACATGTACATCTAGAAGGATTTTTATATCCTTAAGATATATTGGAATAGAAGTGATAGGTAATTAGTATGGACATTGTCCAATCCTTGTCATTATCACATAACTTACATGATATGATCTTGGTTATAGTTGAAAAAATAACCAAGGTAGCTCACTTCATACTCAACAACTTGACTGATGATGCACTTATTATTGTGAAGTGATTAGTAAAATTGGTATATCGATTACAAATATTTATATAAAATATCATTTTAGATTGAGATCTAAGAATGACTTCTATATTTTGGTTGACATTGAATTTAGCTTTGGGCATGTAGTTTAATTTCAAAATTGCATATCACTTAGAAACCAATGGTTAGACATAAAGAGTTAACCAAGTTTTATAAGATCTCCTTCAGATGTATTTCATGGATCAAAATAGAAGTCGGGGGAGTACCTTCCATTATTTGAGTTTACTTATAGTAACTCATATCAATTAATGTTGAAGATGGATTCATTTGAGGCATTATATGGAAGGAAGTTTAGAACACCAATAAACTAAGATAGATTAGAGGATAGGGTAGTCTTTGGACCTGAGATGATTGTAAAAATGAAAGACCGAGTTAGAACAATTAGGTTGAGGTTAGTTGAGGCTAATGATATATAGAAAATTTATGTTGATCAAAAGAGAATAATGAGACATTTTTCTATTAGTGATAAAGTATCTTTATTGTTAATCCTAAAAAGGGTTTTATTAAATTTGGGAAATAAACTAAACTTTCACCTACATATGTGGGACCCTTTCAGGTTCTATAAGTATTCAATATTGTAGTGTATAGGATTACATTTCCACTAGCTCTAGTTCTTTTACATAATGTTTTCCATGTGTCCTATCTTAAAAAGTATGTTGTTGATGCATCATACATATGTTAGATTAGATTGTTTTACATGTTCTAAATATTGTAATGGTCATAGTAGAGCTAATAAGAATAAATGACACTCACAAACTCAATTTGCATAATAGATTAATGTCATAGTACAAGGTCTACTAAGACCAATATTTTAAAGATAGTTATACTTGGGATGATTATGATGATTTTTAAAAGTTATTTCTACATTTTTTTACTTGATATATTGTTGGGTATTATTTATTTTATGGTTAATAATGTTTAATTTTAAGAACTTATGTTTGGGTGTCATTGGGATAATGACCAAATTTAGGGGGGAAGGATGTCACATCCTGAATGAACTAATAACCTATTGATTAGTGGGTTTTATGGTTATTATTTTGTTAATTACTATTTTAGTTAAGCATAATTTCATATGTTGATGTATGGATAGTTATATGTTTCTTAATTTACATGATTGCTAACTATGGAATTAGTTATACTTTTATATTGTGTACATGATGATCATGTTTGTTACTTTATTAACAACATATTATGGATTTTATGTTGTTTTGGGATAACTACATTCATTTTTTTGAGGTGGATATATGATATATCCATCCCTCAGAGTGTGATAGAGATAGGGCATCATCAAAGAGGGTGGTGTAGATGGAGGCATTGGGGGATGATAAACTAAAAATAAGAACTCGCACACACCATGATAGTTTAATATGATTTAATCAATTTTTATTTAGATATATTTTAGTATGTCTTTGATTACTAATGTGTTATCTATATTTGAATTAATTATAATATTATTTTTTATTTGATCTTGATTACTGCTTGATGCTCATATTTATTAGGTTGTGTGTTACATTTATGTTTTCATATTTAGATTATCTCGTATGATGATGCTGCTTTGAGGAATAAGTGAATATGTGTATGTCTTAGCATAAATTACTAATTTATTTTGATATAATTTACTGTAGTATTATAGTGTTTTATTTAGTATATATTATTATAGCAGTAGACATGATTTTATTACTTTGATTGATTTGTATATTAAGGTGATTATTAATATCATGAATATAAGGTTATTATTACTATTAATATTAATGTTAGAATGAATTTCATAGATGTAAAATGAATTTTTAAATAATAATAGTGTTAAATTGATTTGGGTTTAGTCAATGTTACTATGACTAGGTAAAATCATTCTTATAGCTAAATAATAGTTTTATTGTTGATGCTATTAGAAATTCATGGTATTTAGTAAATATTATAATTTATAATAGATAGCTGATGTTATTGTTAATGAATTCATGATAATCAAAATTATCATTGAAATTATAAATTTAGAGGACTTTTGTGATGTTGGTAGTACATATAATAAGATTGGAAGAATTAATATTATATTATTTAATTTGGTGATGTTTGAGAGTTATAGTTTGGTTAGTGGTGTTGATTTGTTAACAAGATATTATGCAAGATAATCACTTCATTTTGGGGTTTTTTCATGAGGAAGATTTTTATGATTTTTAGTTATGTTAGTGTCTTTTCCATGCATCGACATAGTCTTGAATTCATGATTACCACTTGGATTTTGGTAGAGAAAATGGAGAAATCAGTTGCATGAATTAAGCATGCAACCAAGTAAAATGAGAGGAGCCAGTGTCATGGAGGAAATAACTCAACATAGTAGAGAAAAAGAGAAGAAAAGGCTTAAATAAATTTGGAGAAATAATTTGAGTTTTATCAATTGGGACATCATTACCAGGTTGGTTTCATCATTAAAATTCTTACATAGGTTTTATGGAGTTATTGAATAAATCTAGTATATGTTTCTTAAGGTTTTTCGTTATTTAATTATTCTAAAATTAAAAAAGGGGGCTAAATGCTCAGCCATATGGATAGCTAGACCATCCATAGAACCAAGCATATAACCTATAAAACCCTAGGTTTAATGGCTTTGGATTAAAGTTCTTTGACATATGATATAAAATACTCATATATAATGAAGAATGTGTGTGTGTGTGTGTGTGTGTGTGTGTGTGTGTGTGTGTGTGTTTTGTGTGTGTGTGTGTGTGTGTGTGTGTGTGTGTGTGTGTGTGTGTTTGTGTGTGTGTGTGTGTGTGTGTGTGTGTGTGTGTGTGTGTGTGTGTGTATGACTCAAATTTAGAACCTTAGGAAAATTATTTATAATGTATAGCTATTTCATTAGTTGTGTGTATTAACTTAGACCCTATATAGTCTATGCTTAATATTTTAATGTTGAATAAGTTAGATCAATATAATAATAAATAGATGGGTATTAAGTATTAAACCTGATTAGAGTATGACTATGTATTTGGGGGGTTTAAAACTTAAAATCTATAAGGAGTTATTATTTCTTATTTTTGTTCAGGCATCAAGAGTTTTATGAGACTAGACTAGGGCACTATTGTATGTTTATAAACCTATTTTTTGGAATTGAATCTTATATGAAAAAAACCTTCTCTTAGCAAGTAGAGTGTAGTCATGGTTTTTTTTCTTTTATATGACTTATCTAGAAAAGTATACATATACATGGATATGTATATAAACTCTACAAGACTTCATTGACCTATGATATATACATATCAATGTGTGTGTGTGTGTGTGTGTGTGTGTGTAGTATGTATGTATGACTACGTATTTGGGGGGTTTAAAACTTAGAATTTATAAGAGAGTTATTATTTATTATTTTTGTTCAGGCAAGAG
>JARHVA010010342.1:140000-183922 GCA_037957365.1 Torreya grandis | reverse complement strand
ACACACACACAAATATATGTGTATTTGTAAGTGTATACAGATATAGACACACACACATGCATGCATGAACACACACACACACACACACACACACAGAGACACACACACACACACACACACACACAAACAAATATATGTGTATTTGTAAGTGTATACAGATATAGACACACACACATGCACACACACACACACACACACACACACACACACACACACACACACACACACACACACAATACCCTTTGTATAATCATATCTTATCACAACTTCACAAAAAAATTATAAATCCTAAAGTTATATGTATGTATAATATGTATGTGTGCATGTGTGCCCTCATCCAAAAGAGTGTATATATAATTTCATAGGCTTAACTATTTAACTAAGCCTAATTCATTCCTTCATGTTAAATTATTATTAAGTTTATATATATAATATTTTTTAATATAAGTAATAAATATATTTCTTCGTATAATCATATCTTATCACAACTTCACAAAAAAATTATAAATCCTAAAGTTATATGTATGTATAATATGTATGTGTGCATGTGTACCCTCATCCAAAAGAGTGTATATTTAATTTCATAGGCTTAACTATTTAACTAAGCCTAAGTCATTCCTTCATGTTAAAGTATTATGAATTGAAGATATATAATGTTTTTTAGTATAATAAGGACCTTAGTTATGGAAATGAGTAGTATCTACAACCTTGAAATATATACAGCTTGAGATAATTTCAAGTTATAATAGTTTAGTGCGGAGTTTATATGAATAATATGTGAATATTATTTATAAATAGATTAAAAGTGCTAATTCTTATTTTTGGGTTGGAAACGTATATAAAGGACATACTTATAAAATATATGTTCATTTCTAAACTTATGAAATGATATGATTTTTCATGTAATATGTAAATATTTGATAGACCTTGTATATAATATGTGAAAATATAATATCACATAGATCTATTATAGTTTTTTATATTTTAGAGCATGATGATATAAACAAATCTTGAATAATAAAGGGCTAGTTATAGTGTCATCCCCTTATGAAGCGTACTCAAGATTCTTGGAATATTTTGTTGACTATGTATATACTTTGATTATATATTTGTTTATAAAAATTGTCTTGAAAAGTGATGCTATTATTTTTTTATGTTTAATGAAAATATCTATTATGAAATTTAATGGATTGCATGGGGTTTATTATTGGTTGTAGATTAGTATCAACTTTGCATACGTGCAGAAATGAGAATTTTAGTAAAAATATATGTTTGAGATAAAGACATAGAACAGCTTCATTATTGTTCTAATATAATAAAAATATCTATTATGGAATAAAGTGCAGTGATAAAAATATGATTTCATCTTAATGGTAAGTGATTAGAATCAATTGGATTGTTGATTAATGATTGTTTGCATCAATAATTATTACAAGGGTATTATGATTTTATTCTTTTGAATATTTAAATGTAGACAATATTTGGATAACATGAGATGAATATATGAGTATGCTAGTGGGTCACTCATATAAATAACCTTTGATATCAATTTAAGTCATGATTCAGTAGTAGAAAGTTCTATTTAAGTAAAAATGACTTAGACTCTTAATTTTGAAATTCTATAATAAAAATTCTGGCCAAAATAATGTTATAGTTGAGACATTGGCACTTCAATTTAATTATACTTTAGATGTCATTTTAAATATTATTTAGATAGAGGAATGGAATCCATGGTCTATTTGATTATTGTATGTAATAGTGATAGTACACACATGGGTTATAGTTATTTTTTAATATCCACACTATTCCTATTTTCCTCTTCCTGAATGGGAGGGCCACTCCCATTACAAAGGTGTGTGAGAGAATATTGGTCTATTTTTTGAGATAAAGCGCTCAAATGATGTTATCCCCTTTTCATGTAATTCAACCAAAAGATATTATACTAAGGCTATTTTGTGGATCATGCAGTTGTTTATTAGGTACTACATTGAACTTTATTTATGGATAGATATTCAACACAAAAATGGTTTTGTATTTTTATATTATTCTAAAGATATAAATAGTAATGGATTTAAGCACATTTATGATTGATTTATTGTCTATATTAGTATTATTTGTACTAACTTCAATCTATTATATTTGATTGATAATTTTTCAACTTATAGTCTAGTTTATTTCTTGAGTACTAAATGTATTTGATTTATCTAGTGGGATAATGTTATTTAAGAATTTATTAATTATGATTCATTTAAGTGTCAATTACTAAACATATAATTTTAATTAATCTAAAAATAATCACATGTGGAAAAAAAATACTATAATTATTGCTTAGCCCAGTGTGGTCTAATATTATGCTATCAAAGCTTCAGGTTTATCTATCCAACCTAATGTGTCCACTAATGTAATTATATTCTCCTAATTTTCATAAAGGATAATGGAATGAGGTAAATATATTGGAGAGGGACCCTATAATATAAACCCTTTAGCTAATCCTAATTAGATAATAGTCAAATAGGCTACAAAACTAGACTAGATTCTCACTATTTTGAATGAGACCAAAGATAAAATAGAGGTTATTGACTAATAAGTACATAGACATAAAGAACAAGTAGAAAAATATTAATTTTCATAATAACATCCATAATAACATAAATTCCTCGTGAATAAGATCATGAGGAAGTGCAACAAGTTTCTAGAGCTTAATTAGTTATAGAACTTTCTCATGACATGAAGAAAGTAAATCCACTCAAGTTTTATGGCATGGTTTTGGGTTATAGAGTTAAATATTGGCTAAGAGAGATGGAAAAATAATTCAATATTAGAAACTATTCTGAGTTAACCAAGGATTTGTGTGTAACTTGCCAACTAGATAGTGAATCAGAAACTTTGTGGGATAATAAGATGCAAATGAATATGAATTCTACTACCACCAAAGGGGAGAAATTTGTGATTTTTTTTCAGAGAATGGTGGTTAACTCATTTATATTTGGACTAAAAGTTGATATATTTTAATAAATTGAGGCAAGGTAATTTTTTAGTGAATTTTTAATAAGAGTAGTTTACAAAGATCTTGATGTATGTTTCACAATACTAGAAGATGAGAACTTCTAGATCAGAAATTAGGTTGTGTGTAAAGTGGATGTTCATGGATGATCCATCATGGTTCAGGCTTTTTAAAACATTGTGAAATAATAGTATAAGTTTAATTCATTTTAAAAATTTAGAGAGATGTAAAATAACAAGTTTGGTAGTTCCAAGACACCCCTCAATAATAAGAACTAGAAACAAAATGGTAGTTCCAAGAACTAGTTCAATAGTCATAACATAATATTTAGTAATACTTCTAGAAACAAGAAACTAGAAGGAAATTATAGAGAAGGATTTAATGGTGAAAATCAGGTTGAGAGGAAGGTATAACTAGGAGGATGTTTTACCTGTGGAGGAGATCATTACGCTAAATATTGTCTTTCGTTGAAGAGATATGTAAAAAGTAATAACATAACTTGTTATTCATGGCAGGAAACCTTTTAGTAGTTTGTTCACATAGATATAGATAATTGAAAAGATGAATTTAAATTTTATCCCCTTAAATTATTAGATATTCTATTTGGAAATCCAATTATTGTTATAATTTATTATAGAGCTATTGAGTGCTTTATTTCTCCTAGAATACTAATTAAATTATCTAGGAAATATATTTTTATGGAAAATGTATTGTCATTATGGTATGGTAAAGAGTCCAAGATCAAGTATTAAATATGGATCATTGAGGTAAAAATCAAGTTACTTGAATTAACCATGGTTTTTAATCTATGTGCATCACCACTAGGGTCATATGATGTGATCCTATGAGTGAATTGGCTTTCTAGGCATATATACAAAGTTGATTATTTCTTTAAAAAGGTTGAAAGTCAGGATGATTTTGAAAACCAAACCCAAATAAAAATAAATTAGAGGGAGTTAAATCTTAGGTAGATTTCAACCATCTAATTAAATAAGTCTTAGTGCAAAAGATGTCAAACATTCCTAGTCAAAATGGGTGAAGTTGCTCAAGATAAGGAACCCACCTTGGAAGACTATTCATTTTTTTAATAATTTTAGGATGTTTTCTCAAATGAATTTATAGGTTTGCTTCCTAAAAAGGAATTTTATTTCACTATTGATATCATTAAAGGGTCAGAACCATAGTCTAAGGCACCTTATAGGATGGCAACAACAAATCTAGTTTAGTTAAAGGCACAACTTCAAAATCCACTGGCCAAGTGTTTCTTAATGCAGTGAACCTATAGTCTTTGACAATAATAAGGATGGAAAAATTCACATATGCATCCATTAATGCATGGTTGATAAGGAAACATTTAATAAGAGCTATGCATTACTTTGTATTAATGATGTTTTTGATCAAATGTATACTATAATAGTCTTTTGGGAGATTCATCTTCATGTGAGGATTCAAAAGGAAGATAATATGAAAATGGTTCTTAGAACATGTTACATATCATTATGGGTTCATAATAGTTCTTGTTTATAAGTGTTTTCCTCTATTTCAATTCCAAGGTTTATGTCATTGATGCCAAGGTCAAGGTTGATGTCGTTGATGTCAGGGTACATCTAATAAAGATACATGGTGAAGTGCTATGGTAAGGAAGCCATATGGAAAGAGAAAATTTGAAGGAAAACTATTGTATATTAATTGAGAGATAATTTGAAAGCTAATTAATCATTATTCTAAGTTCAATTTTGTGATTTAATTTAGCTTGATGAATTTCAGTATTGTCATAAAGAGGTTTGAAGATAGGTCAAGGTAAGCATATTTTGAGTACTAGGTGTCTTGAGAAGCCTTGTCATAACAAGCATACATATGATGAGCATGAATATGTGTGTAAAAATGTATGATATCATATAAATATCATGAAATTAATTTTAATAAGGTACATAAGCATCAAGTATTATTTTAAGGTTAGTTATCAAACTTCAAGTGATTAAGAAGCCTAGCCATGACATTGCTCGTTACATAAAGAGACATTATGAGAAGGTATGAGATTAGTGATTTAATGATATGGATGCATAAAGGTATTATAATAATTATAGGTTTATTCTAGTATGAATATGAATCATTGGAACACTTACGTATGTTTTAAGGTGAGCCTACAAGGATAAGACCTACATACCTAGCATGCAACTAGACTAGTTATAAACCTTGCCTAACCCAATGAGGTACCATGTAGTATTTTAAAGTCATATGAAGGATGAAAATTAGAGTTTTATAATTTTATATATTTATTGAGCATATAAGTGAGGTTTTGAGTGCATGGAAAGAGGTTTGAAGGTCAGTTTCAAGACCTAATATGACTTGTAGGTCAAGGTCCAAGCAAACAAAGAGAGAGATGGTGGCCAAACGAAGTATGAGTTTCAGGATTCAAGATAATTATTGAAAAATGACCATTTATAGAGGTAATTCATGTTTTTTTAGGTGTGTTGACCAAGTCTAAGTTTAAATTTTTCAATAAAATATATGGAATGTGGTTTTAAGGTTTCCTATGTGCACAAAATGAAGGATTCTCAACCTAAAAACTTTAATGTACTCATATGAATGTGTAACATCTAAATGGGAACCTAATTTTTTCATTGTATATTTATAATATTCCTATATCAAATTTATAACCACTAGTTTCTAGAATAAAGGGCTAATATTTATGAATAATCTTTAACACCATAAATAGTGTTAACCCTCTTTAAAATCCTAACAATGACTTGAGGAGAAATATCTTGATCAAAATGGATTGGAATTGATTAAATTAGATATTTTTTATGATTTGATAATGTATTTGACTCTCATAGATAACTCTAAGTGTGATTGGTTTGTCAGGTGAGTGAGTGGACCCTATAAGAAAAGCCATGTTTCTCAAAGATTTGTTGTAGTAGGTAGAGTTGACCAATTCAAAGTTGATAATTAGATGGAGTTTAAATATTTATACTTTTTTTAGATTTAAATTTTACTTTTTTATCACTTTATATATTTTAGGAGTGATAAACTGGTCATGCAAGTTGACTTATCGCTAAAAGGCCTAATGGTGCAGACAGTGAGAAAACTAGGTAGAAGTGAGAAGTTGATTATGGAAGTGTTATCATGGATTAAGTATGAATCCAAGTGATTTATTTATTTTTTAATACCTTTAATAAATTTTAATTTTGAATATATGTTTTTGTGGTCAATGGATATCATTAAATTGTT
Source organism: Torreya grandis (assembly GCA_037957365.1). Taxonomy (NCBI): domain Eukaryota; kingdom Viridiplantae; phylum Streptophyta; class Pinopsida; order Cupressales; family Taxaceae; genus Torreya; species Torreya grandis. The sequence goes on along the minus strand of JARHVA010010342.1, from coordinate 177,687 downwards.
TCTCATAAGTTGACATGTCTTGTCTAGATGAGATAGTGATGGTGTAAGGTTTTTAGATTGGTCTAGTAGACCAATATTTTCACTTGAACATGGTATATTTATATATCATAATTACGTAATGATATAAAAATATCATCTTCATGCATAATATGTCCCTGAAAGTTTCTACATAGGTGTCTAAAGTCATTATCACCATGACTATGTTTGAATGTAAACTGGAAGTTAAAGTGATGAGTTGGAGACTCTTTTCCATATGTTGATGAATTCAAAATATATATATTTATTTTACTTGATTTACCTATCCATGATTTTTATAATGTCTTATATTTAACTTAATATGTTGAAACACCAAATACAAAATGGCTTGTCTGGCTGACTATGGACTGTGATAGAGAATGTCAACAGATTCTTTTACAAGACCAATAGTTTCCATTAGAGATTATGATATTTTTATTTTAAGTTATCATAATTAATTTATAATATATTATTAACTAATTTTAATTCCATATATGTGTCCCTTCAGGTGTTATAATTTCAAGCTTTTATGACTATGTTTTCAGGCTACTTGGCAGTTCTGAGTGAGCTACTTGTAGAGAAAGATTTGAGTCTTTTTACATTAATTTATGACGTATAATTCACATGGTAATGAATATAAGTTAATTTGTATTATTTCTATTTTTTCCATTTTTTTTTGGAAATTTTTTTTTTACACTTCAATTGTGCAAGACAAATTTTTTGGTTATGCACATATCTAATATGAATAGTAGTAATGATGTGCTCCAAGTAGTGGATTGAGATAAAAGGAAATATGGATCCTATATAATATTATAATGGGTATATTTGGATTTAATATTATGTTTTTATTACATATAAAGTGTTTTAATTTTATCCAATAATATAAAAGGGAAATGCGTGCTAAGTAGGCCTAGTGGGATTAGGTATCCATGTGACCTAAAAGAAAGATAAGGCCTATTTCAGAAAGGTCATACCTAAATGAAATGAAATAAAATATTATCCATTTATATGTTATTTATTAATATTAATTTCATTTAAACCTGATGGGGTAAGGATGTTTGGCTAACTAAGAAAGATATGAGCATAAGACTTATATAAATACTAGGCAATTTTAGGCCTATTATGTGAGAAAAGAGTGTACAAGAAAAAGAAGGCATATTATAGAGTATAAGGAGGTATTTTATACACAAATAAGAGGATAAATTATTAGTGTTTATCATTTTATATAGGTTTTTTATATGAGAATCAAGGTGATTTGACCTAATCAAATCAAGAAGATGAATAATTAAGTGAAGAAGGCTAGAGACCATTTTATAGAGTGATATATGTGTGTGAAGAGATGAAGAAGGATATCACCATATACTGTATAGGAAACATATTTTTATTAATTTTATAAAGTTTTTTAGGTGGTTGAGTTGGTTTTGAGTTATCTATGGTGTAGGTTCTTCCCTAGAAGTGGGTGTTTGTTAAAGCCTAGCTGAGTTGGTACTTAGTTAGTTGGGGTTGTTGCTCCATGTGAAGTTAGTGCTTCACTAAATTTTGTTTATTAATTATATAAATATAGTATATTTTTATAATTAGTTTTTTTATTCCCCTTGAATGTTTCCCACATACATATTATGTTTATGTGTTTCGTGCTCTTGTGAATTGTTGCTTATGCTTACTAAGATATACATACTTATCTAAATGATCTATGATTTCTTAAGTAAGATTGTATACACAATATTTTGAAGAACTATTCACCACCATCTCTCTTTAATTTTTATTCTAAATTTTTTTTTATATCCTGGTATTTTCAAGAAAGTCTAAAATCCTAAAGGAGATCCTAGAAGCAAGGATGGCTAGTCAACAAGTTCAAGGTGGTTTCTCTACCAGTATGGATTTGTTATTAAATGGATAAAAATATGCATTTTATGATGTTAGGATTAATATATATTTGAAATCATAAGGACATGATATTTGGTAGTTATTTATGGATGGTTCTATGTCTCCTCTTATTCCACCAACAAATGTAACAAGTAATAAGGCTAGTAAAAACAACTTCATGGAAATGAATGCCATATTTTGTGTCTTACCAGAGGTAGATATTGTGAATTTAATTAATTATTAATAATATAAATATATATGGGACAAATTAAATACTATCTATGAATAAGACACCAAGGTCAATATGGCCAAGTTGCAAACCCACTAAAGACAGTTTAAAATCATAAAGATGAATAAAGATGAAACCATTGCATCTTATCTATTCAGTATTGATGAAATTGTTAATATAATTATAGGATGGGGAGAAGAGGTGAAATGATCTATAGTTTTTAAAAATGTATTGAGATCTCTAACTCCTAAGTTTTACTCTAAGGTGTCTATAGTAGAAGATATTTAAGATTTGGACAAGCTAGAGATGGATGGGCTTCATGGCACTCTGACTACTTATGAGATGAGAACTAATGAAGGAATACATCCCAAGAAGGAAAAAAAATTAAAATTAGAAAAAAAGTAAAATCAAAGAAGATCAAGGATGAGGAATGCTCAGATGTTGATGATGATTAACTAATATCAATTTTTGCAAGGAAGTTGGTGTTTATATTTGGTAAGTACAAAGGTAAATTTCCCTTAAACTGTTTCAATTGTGGTAAGATGGATCACTTTGCATACAAGTGTCCTGAAAGGGATAAATATGAGCATAATGAATAATATGATGAACATCATGGAAATGATAAGAATACCTATAATCTTGATAACAACAAGGAGTTTAAGAAGTATGAAGGTATAAAATGAACTTTCAAGAAAAATGAAGTTTCTATTCCAAAGAAGACAAATCTTTTAATGTAAGTGACACAAGTGAATTTGATAGTAATGATGATAGTCATGAACCTAAACATGATAATAATGAAACCTTGTTTATAGCCATATAATTATATAATGAGGGTTTTTTAAGTGGCAAAGGTATTATGGTTGATGTGGAAACAAATGAGGAAGAAATTGAAGTATATATTGAGGTAAAATGTGTCTTAGAAGAATTAAATTTTGAAAGGAAAAATAATAATAAACTAAGACCATTAGTTAAATACAATAAGGAACATATTAGCTTATTAGAGGAAAGGTTCAATAATGCTTCTAAAGAGTACGATGAGATCATCAATCAAGTTGAGGCACAAATAGAGGTAGTCAATTCAAGCAAAAAGACAAAATAGGAATAATGCATTAGGTATGAAACTAAAATATAATCCTTGAAATTTGAATTGAATCAATAATCTACCAAAGTGAGGTATTTTTTGAAGTGTGAGAAGAGAACCAAGGCTTTAGATGATATCTTGAGTAGTCAAAAGACTACAAGTGACAAAATAGGTCTTGGTTTAAAATAAGACTAAAAAGAGGAACCTCAAGTCAAAGATAATATTGTTTAAGAAAAGAAGGTAAATATAATAAGACCTATCAAATATCCCAATGCTATAAGGTATGCCAATTCATTAAATGGTTACTATTTTATGTGCAATCAATTTGGTCATAGATTGAGAGAATGTAAAAGACCCTCCAAGAATGAGTATTCATGGAACTATGGAAGGAATTATAGCTCACACTAGTCAAGAGGTATGTATAAATTGTTTTATTATAGTTTTCATTATGTAGTACACATTATAAAATTATGTCTTAACAAGGTTTTAAGATCATCAAGTCAAAATAGGAGGTTTGAAGTCTATAGAATTATAGAGAGAAGACAAATGAATTTTTAGAAACCAAAGATAATGATGATAAGTCATGATCAATATATAAAATCAATTGGATTACTTGTTATGATAGAGCATGCTTCAATTTTGAAATCAAGTTAGGAATGCCTATTTTCAGCCCACATTGATGATCAAATGGCTGATGAAGAGATTAAACCAATAATGTAAATTAGTCCTAAATGCATATTGAAGGATATTCAGTCATATGAGAGCATGGAGATATTGGAATCTCTTGAAATTATAATGTTTTATTACTATATCGAAAGATGTGACTCCATTAGGCTCTATGTAGACACTATTCAAGTTTTATAAGCATGGTAGATGCTTGATTTGAGAGGGAGAAATTTAGATTTGTGATTGAGTTTGATCTACGTTAAAGAGTGGTCTTTTAATCTAAGTTATTTTGAATAAGGTATGCATGGATTAATGGGGATCATGTTACTTTAATACTTCATATTCTATGTGGTAAGATATTGTAGTAAGAAGGTATGGTTCCATATGGCAGTCTATGCAGGACCCTTTATCGTTAATGTCAAAAGGGGAGAAAGTCTAAGAAGGGAGATTGACTAGACTAGGGGAGATGAGAGTGATCAGGTTGAGGAATAAATTTTCACCAATGATAAATGGGGATTTTGTTGACAATTCTTGTAATTTTTGTTAATTTAAAGGTTGATGTCATTGATGTCAAACTAAAGGTTTATGCCATTGTTGTCAAAGTACATCTGTGAAGATGCATGGTAAAGTGGTATGTGACAAAAAATCCATGTGGAAAGAGATAATTTCAAGGAAATCTATTATATATATATATATTGATAGATAATTTGAAATAAACCTAATGATTATTTTGAGATAATTTTCATGATTTAGGTTAGTTTGATGACTATGAATGTTTTCACAAAAAGGTTTGATGATCATGCTAAGGTAAGCAAGTTTTGAGTACTATGTGTCTTGAAAAACCTATTCATAACAATAATATGCATGATTATAATGAAGAGGTGTGCATAGATGTATGTTACTATCTAAATATAAATAAAGTCATGTGAGAAAGGTTTAGAAGCATCAAGGAGTATGTCAAGGTTAGTTGTCAAACTCTAAGTGATTAAGAAGCCTAGTTATGACACTGCTCATTACATAAAGAGACCTTGCAAGAAGGTATGAAATTAGTGACCTAATAATATGAATTAAAAAAGATACAATATGAATGATAGGGTTATTTTATTACGCATATGAGTCATTGAAACACTCAGGTGTGTTTTAAGGTGAGCCTACATAGGTAATACCTACGTATCTAACATGCAAGTAGAGTAGTTCTAGACCTTCCCTAACCCAATGAGGTACCATGAAGTATTGTCAAGGCCTATGAAGGATGTGAATTATTTTTTTATCATGTGATAGGTTTCTTTAGCATATTATTGAGGTTGTTAGTACATGGAAAGAGGCTTGAAGGTCAGTTTCAAGACCTAATATGACTTGCAAGTCAAGGTCAAAGTAAGTTAAGAGAGAGATAGTGACCAAATGAGATTTGAGTCCAAAATTTCGAGATAATCATGAAAAAATAAACATTTTAAGAGGTATTTAATGTTATTTTATGTGTTTTTATCAATTATGAGGTCAAATTATGTAAGAAAAGGTATAAAATGTGGTTTTGAGGTTTCTTGTATGCATAAAATGAAGTATTTTGAACCCAAGAAGAAATTTCAAGTACTCATTGGAATGTGTAAGATATACATGGGAACATAATATATTCACGATATATGGGTAAGGTTCCTATCTTAAAGTTTCACTCGAAGGTTTCTCTAATAAGGGGCTATGGTTTATGAACAATCATTAACACCATAAATAGTGTTAACCCTCTTTAGAACCCTAACAATGACCCAATGAGAAATATATTGATGAAAATAGTTTTTATTACATATTTTTATGATTGGGTCATGTATTTGACTCTCCCAGGTACCTCCAAGTGTGATTATTCTATCAAGTGAGTGAGTGGACCCTAAAAGAAAAGCCTTGTTTCTTAGAGTTTGCTATAGTAGGTAGATTTGATTGAGTCAAAGTTGATAATTATATGGAGGTTTAAGATTGAGAATTTTATTATATGTAAATGGTGGTTTTTTAATAGGTTATAGATGGTAGGATTTCAAAAATTTTCATTCAAATTGACATATCACTAAAAGGCCTAATGGTGTAAACAGTAAGAAAACTAGGCAGAAGTGAGAAGTTGATTATAGAAGCGTTATCATGGACAAGGGATGAATAAAATTAAATGAATAATTTTTTTGAGAACTTTAACACATGTTAATTTTGAATATATGTTTTTTGGTCAGTGGATATGATGAAATTGTTGCTCATATGTTGAGTTGTCTTGTGCAGATGAGCCAATGAAGGTGTAAGGTCATGAGATTGGTCTGAAATACCAATATTTTCACTTTACCATGGTATATTTATATATTATAGTCACATAATGATATAATAATATCATAAAAATTAATTATAAGTCCCTAAAATTTGCTACCTAGGTTTTGAAAGTCATTATCACCATGACTATATTTGATGGCAAACTAGCAGATCTGGGTAAGCAAGCTACATTGATGAGTTGGAAACTCTTTTATATAAGTTGATGAATGTAATGGAAATTAATTTTTTGTTTATAAATTTAATTAAATATCAGTTCATTTTATAAGGTTTGAGATTCAGTGTAACAGGTTGAAAAATCAAAGCCAAAATGGCATCTCTGGCTAAATAAGGACTATGAGAGAGAAGGTCAATAGATTATTCTACAGGACCAATACTTTCCATTTGATATTATGATATGTTTATTTGAATTTATTATAAGTATTTCATAATATATTATTCATGTACTATAATTCATTAGATGTGTCCATTTAGGTTTTATAATTTTAAGCTTCCATGACTTGTCTTTAGGCTAGTTGGCAGTTCTCAGTGAGCTACTTGCAAAGAAGGATTTGAGTATTTTTACCCTATGTTATGAAGTATAATTAACATGGTGATGAATATAAATTAATGTGTCTTTTGTATATGAATTTTATTTTCATGTTTATTTGTAAAATTTGTGTTTGTGCTTCAGTTATTCAATATAGACTTTTTGGGTATGCACAGACCTAATATGAATAGTATTAATGATGTGCTCCAAGTAGTGGTTTGATATAAAAGTTACTATGGAGCCTAGATGATATTATAATGGGTATATTTGGATTTAATATTATGTTTTTTTTTCATATAAAATGTTTGAATATTATCCAAGAAGATACAAGGGTAATATGTGCTAAATAGGCCTACAAGGATTAGGTATCCATGAGATCTAAAGGAGAGATAAGGACTACTTGAGAAAGGTAAGACCTAAAGGAACCCAAAAAAAAAATTTATACGTGTATATGTGATGTAATAATATTAATTTCATGACCTAAATAATTTTTTAATGATGTTTGGCTGACTAATAATGATATGAGCATAAGACTTGTACAAATACTAGGTTATTTTAGGCATATTATGTGAGAAAAGAGTGTAAGTGAAAAAAGGCATATTATAGAGAAAAGGAGGTCTTATATACAATTATAATAAGATAAAATATTTAGTTATGAACATTTTACATAGGTTATGTATATGATAATCAAGGTCATTTGACCTAATTGAGTGAATAAGAGGGTTGATCGAGCGAAGAAGTCTAGACACCCATTTTTAGAGGGATAGATGTGTGTGAAGAGATAAAGAAGGAGATCATCATATATTGCATAAGAAACATATTATTATGAATTATATCAAGTTTTTTATGTGTTTTAGTTAGTTTTTATTCATCTATGGTTTTGTGCCTCCTTACAAGTGGGTGCTTGCTAAAGCATAGCTTAATTGGTGCTTAGCTAATTAGGGTTGTTGTTCCATCTGAAGTTGGTTATTTCCTAAAGTTGGTGTTTGTTTTACAGGAATGTAGTCCATTTTAGTAATTATTGGGTTTTATTTCCCTCAAGGGATTCCCATATACATATTGTGTTCATGTGTTTCATTTTCTTTTGAATTGATGCTTATGTTTGCTAAGATGCATATGATTGTCTAAATGATATATGATTGCTTAAGTAAGATTGTATAAGAAAGTTTTTGAAGACTAATTCACCCACCAGTCATTTTACTTCTAGTAGATCCTTTTAGGTTCATGAATGCACCTATAATATACATGAATCTCATGAGTAGTGTGTTAAATTTTATCCTGAATAGCTTATGTTATGCTTTTCGGATGACATATTCATCTATTCCAAGAGTGAATAAGAGAATATTTAACACTTTTAAATAGTTTTAGAAGAACAATATTTATGGGAGTTTTTCCATGTGTTCCTTCTTTCAAATAAGTGTCCAATATCTATGACACGTAATGTTTATAGAGGGAAATTCTATTGATCTAGCTAAGATTAGGGCCATCACATATTTGTCGACACCAAAAAATGTTCATGAGGTGTATAGTTTCATGGGATTAGTAGGATATTATATGAAGTTTGTACATAATTTATCTAAGATAGCTAACCTAATTACCTCTCTTTAGTGAAATAAAAACGTTTTTTATGGTAAAAAAAGTGTGAGTAAGCCTTTAATGTTCTAAAATAGATTCATACTTAAGCACTAGTGTTATGAATTATGGATTAAAAAGGAAATTTTTTAGTTATAACATATACATTAAGAGATGGTTTAGGGGGAGTTCTCATGAAGAATTGTTGAGTTGTGACCTATGAGTCTAAGAAATTGAAGCCTTATGAGTAAAATTATGATCCTCATGACCTCAAACTTGTTTCTATGGTTCATTCCTTGTAGGTTTGGAGGCAATATTTTTTATGTAAACCCTTTGAACTTAAGATTGATAACTTATGTCCTAAGTATATTTTCACCCAACCCAATCTTAATGCTCATTAGAGGTAGTTGTTGTAATTTCTATTATATTTTGAATTTTATATCAATTAGATTAAGGGAAAGAAAAATAGAGTAACAAATGCCCTTAGTCATAAAAGATGCATTGTAGAATTGGAAAAAATTTGTAGTAACTTATAAGACCATGTAAGAAAATTCTCCCTTTGTGATGATTTATATGAACAAGTTAAGAATGATTTGGTTTAAAACTCTCTAGATAATAGATATCAAGGTTTTAAATTTGTGAATGATGGGATTTTAAGTTAAAATGGTAGGATATATGTACCTAATAAGTTAAATTTTAAGAATATTATACTTAAGTAATTACGTAATGGTCCATATTGAAGGCATCTAGTAGTGACTAAGCTAGTACTAGAGTTAAAACCTTTATATTTTTGGAAAGGAGTTAAGAAGGATGCAACTAATTTTCATGTGATGATGATTGGAGTGTCAGTGAGTCAAGGGTGAACATGTGAATATCAATAGGATATTATACCCACATTTTTTACCTAAGTGGGAAAGGCAAGATATAAATATGGATTTTATCCAAGCTTTGCCTATGTCTAAGAATCATCATGACACAGTCTTGATAGTTTTGGATAAAATAACCAAGGTAGCTCATTTTATTCCTTATAATATAACTAATGATGTGACTATGATTTATATTAGGTTTGTCAAATAAATTTATTAGTTGCATGGGTTTCCTAAAAAAATTATTTTAGATAGGCACCCTAAGATGACATCCGAGTACTGGTAGACTTTAAATCAACTTTGATAACTTAGTTGAATTTTAGTATAACTTACCATCAAAAAATGGATGGATAAATAAAGATAAAAAATAGATCTTAGAGGATATTTTTAGGATGTATTACATAGATCATCAATAAAAATTTGAAGAGTACCTACCAATAGTTGATTTTGATTACAAATCATACTAATCAACTATTAAAATGGCTCTTTTTGAGCCATTATATGGTAGGAGGTACATAACACCAATTAATGGGGACAAGTTGGAAGATAGATTGGTTTTTTGACTTGATATAGTTGCTAAAATGGAAGGGAAAGTGAAATTAATAATATAAAGGTTGCCTAAACCCAATTATAGGAAGAAACATTGTGTTGATTTGAAAATAATAGTAAGACAATTCTTAGTTGGGGAGAAAGGTTTTATGTGAGTTAAACTGGAAAAGAGTGAAATAATGTTTGGTAAATCAAAAAAGTTATGAACTAAATATGTGAAAACCTTTATAAGTTATAGAAGTGGTTAATCTTTTAGCATATAGGATTTCATTACCACCAGATCTAGTATAAATGCATAATTTCTTTTATGTTTCATATCCTAAAAGGTATATTGGTGATCCTACACATTTTTTAGATTGAAGTGAATTACAAGTTTAAGATCTAAGGATGGTCACATTAGAACCAATCAAAAGAATTGATAATTTTAATATTAGTTTCTTAATAGAGAAGTAGAATTGATACTTGTAAGATTAGTTTTTGTAATAGAGAAGTATCACAATGTAAGTTTGAGTGGGACCAATATTCTAAGGATAGTTCTAAAGGGGAGGACTATGTGGATTTATTTATATTGTTTCCTCATTTTTTTTCATGTTATTCATACTTAAAATTATTTATTTTCTATTAAACAATAATTATATTTTTCTAAAATTTATTTTATTTTAGAACTATTGTTGAAAATAAGTATCATTAAGATGATGACCAATTTTAGGGGAAAGGAAGTCACATATAGTTTCCCCTATGGATTATTTAACTCATTAATTGGTGGATTATGAGGTTATTGAGTTCTATATTTGTTGTTTATTTTTTATCTAGATTTGTATATGTTATTTGGCTAATATATATGTTACTTGTTTTCATGATCAATATCTAGATAGATAGTTGTTGCATATGTTTTACTATGATTTTATAGATTAATTTTATTCAATAGTTTATTATGGATGTATTATTATTATTATCATGATTAAATCTAAATAAAATATTTTTTGATGAGATGGATGAAGTATTGTTATGCTCTCTTAGATAGTTCAGATGGAGAGTATCATTGAAGAGGGGGTCTAAATATCAAAAATGGGGATTGATTCAGTGAGATCTGGGGACCCATCCTCACACTATAATTATAAATTTGAATGAAATAAATGACATTTGAATTTATTTTTATAAAACTCATTTTCCTTTATTTCATTATAAGTCATGACATGCATATGTGTGCTAATTTATTGTTGTGATATGATGCTTCTCACTGAATCATAATAGGTAGAAACATAAGTGTATTACTCTAGTTATTTTGATTATGTAATTTTTTGGTTGTTTTTCTCATTTGACTATGTTTATATATCCTTTATTATATCTTGTTTACAATAGGTGTGAAGTGTTAATTGTTTCATTGTTTAGTTACATTAATTATTGATATCTTAACATTTAAAATTTGGTGAAAATACCTAAATGTCAAATATAATAAAAAATAACCCCCATAAAGTGTGTTTACATAAGTATAACTTGGTATATTTATGAATTACGAGTTAATTTGCATACGTAGGAAAAATATATATAAATTATGGGTTTGTTTAGAATATTCTTGACATTTTCATTATTGTGATCCATTTGTGAATATCAAAAATAAATAAAAAACATGAATAGAATTAGGGCTTTGTTATCATTATGATTTGAGGGTTGAATTTTCTAAGGAAGGAATGAGATTAAATCTACTACCAAGTTCACATGTTGGGGAGATACACTATGAATTGAAAATAAGTAGTGGAGTGGTACATTAATGAACAAAATTTGCATGATGCTTAGAAGGTAGAATAAAAAAATTGGTGGAGGTCATGCAATACATGAAATAATGATTTAAAGGAGATAATAATAATTATGGGGAGGAAGAAATGAAGACTATGTCAAACAACAAACTAAAAATGGATCTTGCATTAATAGATGAAAACTATATTATAAAATTTCATTTCAATGTGACTATTCCCTAAGAATGCAATTAACATATTAGTTTTATGTTCTTGAAATAAAATGGGTTTTGTTTATGTTTATGTTTTATATTTGTGAGGAGACAAATAAATAAAATCCTATTATAGAATTTATGTGGGTCAATTGTATATTAATTCATAGACTCTTTCCGCCAACATAAACCATTATGGTTACAACCTTTGAAATAGAATTACATTCCATTTTCAAGTCTACAATGGTATTACCATAACTCTTCTCTCTCATAAATAATTATAGGTTTCATATATATTTTGTGTATAATCAATTGATTGTATTTTATTTTAAGGGTTTTGTTAACTAAAATTATATGTGTTTAAGTTGTATTGAGCAAGGTATTGGGATATGTTTTGAAGTTTTAATAAACAATAAACTACATTAAAGGATCTTAGATGTAATACTTTCACTCTTTTTTTACCTGCTAATGTGTTCCATGAAAATGTAAAAATGAAACCTAAATAAAATATTGGTTCATCTTTATATTTGAGACCAATGTTAGTTTTTAATCACTCTCTACATTAGTAAAGGCATACATATGTTTTAATTATACTTTCCTACATGTAAGAGGTAATTATATGCTCACATGTAATTGATTTTTTACATGAAGTTTGCAACTAGGCTTACAAGATTTGTGCACCTGTAGGTTGTGTAAGGAATACTAAACATTAAAACTAGATTATAGGGTAAGTGCATAAAGTTTAGGGATAAAGAGTGGCCTAGTAGAAATTATTTTCCTAAAATTTCAAAAATGTGAAATTCTGTACATAATTTGAGATATCGACACTCCAAATTTAAAGATGGTGTAAGAACATGAAATGTAGCATTTCAGGTCTAGTTTCCAAAACACTAATTTATTTTAAAATGGTTAAGTATAAGTAGGTTAAAAATCTGAAATTTGAAGAGTAACACATGTTTTTTAATAAAATAGAATAGATAGATGATTATGTATCATACCATTTTTTGAATAACATTTAATATTATTTGAAACCCTTTGGGAAAATTTTAGATAAAACTTCTAGTTTGTGACATATATTTTTTATATTTTTTCAATGAATGTTTTTTTTATGAATTTTGAAAGTAAATATATCTTGAAATTGATTAAAAAAAAATGGATAGCCATCTGTGTGACATGCGTAACTACCTCAAAAAATGAAAATCATTTTTTTTAATGTGTAGAATTAGGCATAGTTTGTGACTATATAAGATATTATTCACTTTGATCAATGAAAGGGAAATTACATGAACATTTATAGGCATGTATTTTTAAGGAATATAGTGGCCTAAAAAAGGCTTAGCTAGAAATCAACATAGTTTGAAACCTTAAATTAGTCAAAAAAAAATACATATTTTTAGAAAGAGGAGAGCATGCTCATCACAATGATATTAAGTTTTTGAGTTTTCACCTTGAAATTTGTAGTGTATTTGATAATTAAAGTTGAATTTTGTTATTTTTTATCATAAGTCTTGGAATCAGGTGTAGATCGATAGGTCCAAGCCTTTGACTTGAGAATCCAAACCATTCCCAAGCCAAAAGGTGTAGGATTTAAATCTAAATTCAAATATCATGATTGTGTTAATAATGTGATTGTGGTATTAATGTGATCATTTTATTAAATATTTTATTAATATGCTCATATTACTTAATAACATGATCAAATTAGTAACATGATCATGTTATATATTCATAACACCCAAAAACCCAAATTTGCATTTTGACCTACTAAAGGAGCCACTAAGCCTAGTAGTCTTAAGAACAAAGTTTGGATGATTAATATTGTTGTTAGGGATAAACATTACTATCAATATTTGATAACATTGAATGATAATTGGATACGATGAGATGTATTAACTTATTAATCAATTTATTGTTCATTTGACATGAGTCTAATCTTCCTTAAAATGTAGACAGTCATAGTTCATCCTAGACAAGGTCAAGAAGTTAAAATTTGGTTTTTGGAGACTCACTAATCCAAATCACTCATAATTTGGTATATTTGATTTAGATTTAATGTTTTACCTGATTAAAGAAATTTTATTGTCCAAAAATCAATTGGAGTATAAGGATCCTCTGATTGAGTACTAACAGACCTAGAGTATTAGGTCCAAAAGAGAGTTTAGTGATACTATAAATGTTTAAGGATTAATTATTTGGATGTTTTTATTTGAAAAATAATTTATAGTCTTAACAAAATTCAAATGGTTCTTTGTAACAAAAATAAATAAATTAACGGTCATTGTATTTTGTGTCAAGAGTGTATATAGTCCTAAAAGAGGTTAAATTTGGTTAAATAGGATTGCATTAGTTTTTATGGATAATTAGTGGTGTTTGTAACTTGTAAAAAAAATTTATAAACTTTGTATTATTATTTGAGTCTTTGATAAGATTGTTTGAGGTTGCAAGTGAAGTTCTATAAGGATATATTTTTAAGATATATCAATGCATTAATATCATGTTTTGCATATAAAAAGTCAAATTTTTTCAATTTTAGAGATGTTAAAAACATACATGCATTACAATATAACTTATTTTATCATGAGATGTCATAAAATGAATCTTTTAAACCTATGGCCAAAACTTAGCCTTTGGAATACCAATATAGTTATGCATCTAAAGTAAATTGGGGCTATTTTGAGCCACTTCAACCTAATTGTATGACTATAAGATGTTATTTTGGGGTTTATTAGCTCCAATTTATTTAGATCAATTGAATAAAATAAACATAATTTATTTATATGAAAGTTCTACATGTATAAAATGTGGATTTGAGCTCAATAAATTTGAAGTCATCAGCTAATGAATATAAATGTCGATTAGTTTAATTATGGAGGTAATAAGTGTCAAAATGAGCCATATGAATGTAGTTTAAATTGTACATTCAATGTGATATGGATTGGAATTAACCCTAACATCATGTCATATCTAATTAACCAAAGAGTTGATTCATTTAATCTAGGAAGCATTTGAGGCCTATTTGAACCACTTAAAGGGCAAAATATGATTTGAGGCATAATTAAAAGTTTGATTCTATGACGAATAGATCCAATTAGTAAACTTATGCAATTATGGGTGTGATTTGGAAAAAATTGATCCCTTAAACCAAATTTATGGCTCAATAAATTGTATAAAATGTATAGATTAACTGACATTAGACTTTTATCATAAATGAAAACATGTTCAAGTAATTATCACAAATAGGTGAAAAATAACTCATTTTTTCTTTAATTACCTTAACGACTAGACCCTATATTGGATATATTAGACCCTAAACCATGTACCATATAAATTTAACCCTAAACCATGTACCATTTACCATAAACCATAAGCCATAATACCTAAACCCTAAACCCTATAAATTATATACCTTAAACCAAAAAATTTATCCCCAATTAACATCCTTTGTATGTAGTAACAATTAGGTTTACAGGGATGAACTTGGTCAAAATTGAATCACTCATTACCATAATTGGCTAAATTGGATTAATTTATGTTGATGTGGAGTTAATTGAAACCAAAATATCATTTTTTACACATAGATCTAGGTTCAAGGAGCTAAAATTTGCCCCAATCACCATCATTATTGTACCTTATATACCCTAATACCTATACCCTAAGCCCTAATCCATAAAGTTATCAATTACTAAAGTTTAAACCATAAATATAAATTAATTAAACCTTGAACCAACATTTTATCCCAAATTAACATCATTTGGACTAAGAATTAAGTTCACAAGGCTCAGTTTGGCCTAAATCACACAACTAATTAGCCCATTTGACTAATTCACTCAATATGAATTATGGCATGGGGTATAATGACAACCTAAAAACACATTATATTGTCACAAATAGGTCAAATTTATTCAAATAATTCACAATTAACTTTGTGATTGACCATGTGTACCCTAACCATATATAGATTAAAACCTAAGCCCTAAACCATAAACCCTAAACACTATACCCTAAACTATAAACAATAAAATTACCCTATTTACCAATTGATTTAGTCCCAATTAACATCCTCTGTAGTAATAATAAGGTTAACATGGCATATAATGATTACATATTATATATAGGTCCTTAAAACTAAACTTTATGCCCTAATCCCTAATCCCTAAAAATGAATTATAAGCCCTATGACCTAATTCCCACTACATGCCATAGACATACATGACTTATTATATAAATTATTTTATCATGAGATGTCATAAATTTCACTTTTTAAACCTATGGCTGAAACATAACCTTTTTAGTACTAATCTAGTTTTGCATCCGAAGTAAATTGGGGCTATTTTGAGCCCCTTCAACCTAATTACATGACTATAAATTGTGATTTAGGAGTTGACCAGATCTAATTTCACTATCTCAATTAAATCAAAGAAATATTATTTACTTATATGAAAGTTATACATTCATAAAATGTGGTTTTGAGCTCAATAAAATTTAAATCATCAACTAATGAATGCAAATGTTGATTAGTTAAATTGTGAAGGCAATTAGGGTCAAAATGAGTCACATGAACCTATTTTAAATTATATATGATATGATTTATAATGAAATTAACCCTAATTTCATTTCATATATAATCAACCAAAGATTTGATTCATTTAATTGAGGAGGCATTTAAGGCCAATTTCAACCCCTTCAAGAGCAAGATATGATTTAGGGCAAAACCAAAAGATTAACTCTATCATGAATTGATATAATTGGTCAATTTGTGTAATTAGGGGTGTGATCTAGGCAAAATTAAGAACCTAAAATAAAATTTATGGATCAATAGATTTTATAACATGTATGAAACATGTACATGGATTAATTGACCCTAATTTTATCAGAAATACAAACATGAAGGAAATTATCATAAATAGGTGAACAAGCATCTCACCTATTCTTAAATTTCCTTAGTGATTGGACCCTATATTGAATATGTTAAACCATAAAAATTATACAATTTAACTTTAACCATAAACCATGTACCATTTACCTTAAACCCTTATCCAAAATCCCTAAACCCTAAGACCTTTGAATTATAGACCCTAAACCAATAAATTTATCCCTAATTAACATCCTTTATATATATTAAGATTTAGGTTCATATGGATGAGATTGGTCAAAATCACATCTCTCATTAGACCAAAATTGACTTCATTGGCTCAATCTATGATGATGTAGAGGTTAATTGAGCTCAAAATCACATTGTCTACTCATGTATATAGGTTCAAGGATCTCAAATTTGTATCCTTTACATTAAAAATTAGGTTTATACATGGCATAGAGTGATTAGAACTTATATACACCATTAAACCTAAAACTTACATGCCCTAATCCCTAATCCCTATGCACTAATATCTTAATCCCAAATCCATAATCCCTAACCTATATTAATTATAACATGATAATGTTATTTAATAATGTGATTGAATTATTATTAATATAGACAAAATTCGATTATCAATGTCAATTTGTAACCCCAACTGAGTATTTACAATAACATGATCACATTATTCTAGATTTACACTTCTCAATATGTATGTTGAAGAAAAACCTAGTATAACAAATAATGCAATCAAGTTATTATTATTATTATTATTATTATTATTATTATTATTATTATTATTATTATTATTATAGACTAAGATAAATTATAAACATCTATTTTTAACCCAAATCAAGAATTATCTCCCCATAAACATTCTTTGCATACTTTTACAAGACCTACGATACCTATGTACTTGACCACACCTTTGAAAAGCTATCAATTGTCCTTAATGGGTGATTGATCACGTTCGAGGAAGAGGAAGATATTAAATAACAAAACACCAAAGGAATTATAATAATTTAGAGATAAAAACAAGATACAAATTCAAAAACTTCATGCTAGACAAGGTACAAACCCTAATCCTAATGAACTAAATGCCATATATAATGAGCCAATTGATAATAATGAATTAAAAAATGATGAAATTTAACATAATGAATAGAATAATGATGAAATTAACCATATTTAAATGAATAATAATGAAATTGAAAATAACTAATTAGATAATGTTGGAATTTTACAATCAATGTTTTATGTTTTAATTTTACTGATGATGAGTGTATGTATGATGCTTCACCTGCCATGAATGAATAAAATTTCATGGAAACAAATAATGATGAAATTAACCATCAATAAAATTTCATGGAAACATATAATTAATAAATTAAGAATGAATAAAATGTCATCCCACTTCCAAACAATAAAAGTAATAATGATTTTGAAACACCCTCTAAATAAATTCCACCGTTAACAACACCTCAAAAAAATTTCCATAGAAAAGATAAGTACTTAATAGAAGTCAATGAAAATATTTTAGAACCAATGCATAACAAAATCTCAGATCACCATTCAAGAAGACTCGCTCAAAAAATTTAGGATACTTTTTTTCATAATTTAGATTATGATAGTCAAAGTTGTCAGTTATTTGTTTCATTGATAAAATTTAATAAGATGAAACATATAATGTACACGTTAGGACCAATAAAATCTAACATGGATTATGAAAATAATGAAAATTTTGAAAATCTACATTATGCATATCATATTATAGGCCCAAAATCATGCACCCAATATTGTAATGTTGCCTAGTGCATACATATAACTTGTGCAGTAAGTGACCAAACAAGGAAAATATGAATTGTTTTATAAACAAGGTGAGCACTTAATATAAGTAGGAAAACATTAATGAAAGCAATTGAAAGATGTGAAAAAATTAATGAACCTAATTCCAATGAGCTCTGGGCATTCTTTGGTAAAATTCCATGAAAGGACAAGGCTATATTTGATACTCTTAAAGAGTTACTTGCTCAATTTTGGAAATACAATACAAGAGTTTCACCCAATGCAAGAGATGTAGTGAAAAGAAGAGTTAGTTCTCGTAACCATGAACCACATTGAAAATATTTATTAGATATTACTCAAACACAACTGTCTTATAAATTTTTAGAAAAAAATACACAAATTTCTATTTGTCAAAGATATTTTGAGATGGCCAAACCTTTTTATGTAAAAATGAACCACACATGCACCACTCGTTGTTGTAGGTAATATGTTAAAAAAAAAATCCACTATGATGTTTTTCACCATATTAGCTGTACTTTGCATACTAAATACATTTATTAGGAGTGTGGAATTGAATTTCCACCAAAATTATCTAGGAAATTTATTCCAAATATCTTTTTCAAAAGACTGGGTGGATAATTATTTTACAACAAATCATGTTTAAATGGAAACTGTAGCATTTGCGGTGGATTGCAAGAACTAAAAAAAACTATCCATGAGGAGATTATAAGTATAATTAGATAGTAATTAGCTGGTTTAAGAAAATATAAATTACTAACTTATAAAGTAAAAGATGACAAAGAATCTAAAAGGTATGAGCTTGTTATAGAAAAGATACCTATTTTTGAATTTTTGGTCAAATTTAGGGAGAAAATTGTTTATTAGTATGAAAGGCACATAGATAGGGCTAAATGGTTGGATGAACATTTATAGATAAACACAGATATATCCCTATTTAGTTTAATTGTTTCAATAGTTTATTGAAAATTAAACATTTAAACCCAAAATGGAAGTTCAATCGAAGTAATACAACTCATCATAAGATGCCATATTCATGCATATAACATTCATGAATGTACTTGATAGTATAGATCAATAATGGATAATATTAAGGGAGTACCATTTATATTAATTATCACATTATTTAGAGTACGTGAAAGGTTTTTTTCAAAAGTTCTATGACTAGTCGAGTTAGATGAACATTACTTTCAATGAACAATACATTTGGTTAGACAATTACACATCACAACACAAAAATGCACACATGTTTTATTCATTCATCAAGATAAACATTACCACTAGTGTAGAACACATTTATATTTTCATCAAGGATGGCCAAGAAAAATGGGAGCATGATAGTGCTAGAGCATGTGTACAAAGAGTTATTACAAGGGATGAGTTAAAATTTGAAGATGGTGTTCATTTGACAAATGTAAAAATTATGGTTGAATGGTGTAATGAGAACATGTGTCATGGTGCTCAATCAAATTATAATTTTTATAGATATTTTTGGTTAATACAAAAAGAAAACTTGGTAATGTATTACTATTTTATGACTCTAATGGGTTCAAGTGACCTCCATTCATTTTTAGCTCAAATGCATGTTTTTAATCTGTATGTGTGGACTCTATTTAGAATGAGTATGAGTCACAAGATTGGATGGATTATTGGAGTTTAAAACCTCTAATTCCAATCAACACACATCAATTTCTAAAAAAATTGGAAATTTAAAATATGACATCATTAGATGACTTTGACCATATATCTAATCTAGTACAACCAAGTAGAATAATTTTCATCATGTACAATTTATTCTCATTCCATATCTTCATATTGTCACTAAAAATGGTGTTTTGTGATAATTGGAATGTTTTTTTAGTTATTTTAAATGATGATAATAAAGAGGTAACTGATTACTACTTGTGTCGGTATGTAGAGATAAATAAAAAATTAAACTCCCCAATTATAGATGGAGAAAACATTAACTATCCCATTGGGTTAGTGGTAGTCACTGCAACTTGGTTTTGATGATATCCTATAAAATGTTCATATCAATGGTTGTTTCAAGAGTTTGAAAAGTGCATGAAGATACTACACTATTTAATTTTCATTCTTTCAATGAATATTCAATTAGAAAATATCATGGGAGGAAATTAAACAAGAAACCATGGAAAGTTTGAGAGTCAGACCATTAAGCTATTCTTGGTACTATCAAGGTTAGAGTAGATCATAGTGGTTAATTAGACTAAAAAATTTAGGAATTTTGAATTTTCAAATGTATATGTAATCAATTTTACCTAATATTTTTTTAATCTTCTAAGTAGTATATATGAATTTCATTGTTAATTACATACAATTTTTTTTAGGTTAGTGGTTCCAAATAAGCTTCGACCTTCACATGGTTGGCACTATCAGTAGAGAATTATATATTGTTAAATATAAGAGAAGATAAAGTATAACATGATAAATTTATTAGGTTGGACATGATTGAATATTAACAAATGACTTATAGGTTTCATTTTATATGTGTTTGAACTTAGGCTGAAAAGTGCATTTTTCTTATATTGAGAAGGGCATTCTTGAGGCCAGAATCGGTGGTGGATTTGTCAACTGGAATAATGGGAGGATAATAAATTGGTAATATATGTTATCTACCACATTGTATGTGTTTTTAGTGTCATTTTTTATTCATAAATCATTGAAACTAGAGTTTTGTAACCATAACATAAACTTTGATAAAATTTATTGTTAGTGATTCCACGCTCCAAAATGGTAGTGAAAATGCACTTCTAGGTGTATTTTAAAATCATATAGGTTTTATAAAAATTAATTTTACCATATGGATGTTATATAAGTGATAAATTCTTAGGTGGAGGTCCCAGAGGTAGAAATGCCAGTTGGGGCTCAAGAAGTTGCTTGTTCAATGCCAACAAGTTGCATTTTTGGACCCCTCACTACAATTTGTCCAACATATTTCTCTCTAAGGTTAAACATGAGTGATTTTAGGTGAGATTATATGGCTTAAAAATGTACAATTTTTGTATTTTATTATTCATGTAAATGACTTATACTTTTTGTTTTATGCATGTTTGAACTTAGGGTAAAAAGTTGCATTTTTCTTATATTGGGAAGGGTGTTCATGAGGATAAAATCGGTGGTGGGTTTGTCAATAAAGATTGATGGGAGGATAATAACCTAGTAATATATGTTATCCACCCAATGGACATGTTTTAATTTTCCTTTATTAGTTAGGATGCATTGAAAATTGACTTCTATAATCATAATTTAAACTTTGACAACATTTGTTGTTAGTGTTTTTGCACTATGTAATAGTAGTGAAAATGCACATACAAGTGTATTTGAACATAGTGGTGGTGTGATAACATTTAATTTTACTATATATATTTTATTTAATTAATACATTCTCAATTATAGGTCTTGGAGGTGGAAACGGTAGTTGGAGCTCAAGAAGTTGCTTGTTCAATGCCATAAAGTTACATTTTTAGACCCCTCACTGCAACTTATCTAATGAATTTCTATCGAAGGTTCCACCTAATCTATATTATGTTTAATTAAATTGATTAGTTAGGTATTTTATTGATCTGATGGTTTGTGAAAATTACTTATAGTTTTTGTTATATGCATGTTTGAACTTAGGCTTCAAAATTTCATTTTTCTTATATTGAGAAGGACATTCTTGAGGCTAGAATGGGCGGTGGGTTTGTCAATCGGGCTTGATGAGAGGAAAATAACCTATTATTATAAATTATCCACCCCAAAAAACATTTTTGTAGTGTCATTTTTGGTCAGGAAGAAGCAAAACTAGATTTTTACAACCATAACCTAAGATTTGACAACATTTGTTGTTCGTGTTTCTACACTGCTGAATGGTAGTGAAAATGTACTTCCAAGTGTATTTTAAAGTCATATAGGTGTGATAATATGAAAATTTCCTATATATATATGTTATTAAATATATATATTATTAGGTGGAGGTGCCATCGGTAAAACTGCCAGTGGATGCTCAAGAAGTTGCTTGTTCAATGCCAAAAAGATACTTTTTAGACATCTCACTACAACTTGTCCAAAGGATTGCTTTCAAAGGTTCCAAATAATTTTTATAATGTAAAATTATATGGATTAAATGGTAGTATATTGATCTAAAAATTCATATAAATGACATACATTTTTCATTTTAACTGTGTTTGAACTTAGGCTAAAAAATTGTGTGTTTCTTGTACTGGAAATGACATTCTTAAAGCTAAAAAGGGTGGTGGGTTTATAGATCAGGCCTGATGGGAGGAAAATAACCTATTTATATATGTTATATTCCACCTATAAAATGTTTTAAGTGTCATTTTTTATCAATAAGCACTAAAACTAGAGTTCTTTAACCATAATTTAAACTTTGACAACATTTATTGTCAATGTTTCCACGCTCCAAAACGATAGTGAAAATGAACTTTATGATGGATTTGAATGTCATGGTAGTGTGATAATATGTAATTTTTAATATATATACATTATTAATGTGATATATTTTTAGGTGGAGGTACCCAGGTAGAAATGGAAGTTGGAGCTCAAGAAGTTGCTTGTTTAAAATGCCAAAAAGTTACTTTTTTAAGCCCCTCACTGCAACTTGTCTAATGGATTACTCTCAAAGATTTTTGATGAATTATTTAGGGTGAGATTAAATGGATTAAATTTTTATGTTATGTATTATAAATTTCACATAAATGACTTACAAGTTTACTTTTATGCATGTTTAAAATTAGGCTAAAAAATTGCATTTTTCGTATTGGGAAGGGTGTTTTGAGCCAGAATGGATTGTGGGTTTGTCAATATGGATTTATGGGAAGAAAATAAGTTATTAATATTTATTATACATCAAATTTATGTTTTTTTAGTCTTATTTTGTTATCAGGAAGCATCTAAACTAGAGTTATACAACCACAACTTAAACTTTGACACCATTTATTGTTAGTGTTTCTATGCTCTAGAACAATAATGAAAATGCATTTCTAGGTGGATTTGAATTCCATTTTAGTTTCATAACATGTAATTTGAATATTTTTATGTGATATAAGTTATATATTCTTTGGTGGAGGTCTCGAAGGCAAAAATGGTAGTTGGAACTCAAAAAGTTGCTTGTTTAATGCCAAATTCGTTATTTGGACCTTTCACTGCAACTTGTCTAATGGATTGATATTAAAGGTTACCCATGATTAATATAGTGTATTATTATATAAATTAAATATTAATTTTAATGATACAATTTTTCAAAAAAATTACTTACATTTTTTATTTTACACATGTTTAAACTTAGGCTAAAAATTGCATTTTTCTTGTATTTGGAAGGGTGTTCTCAAGACCAGAATGGGTGGTGGGTTTGTCTATCAGGCCTAATTGGAGGATAGAAAATAGGTACCATATATGTTATTATCCCAAAATATGTGTTTTAAGTGTCATGTTTTGGTCAGGAAGCATCGAAACTAGAGTTCTATAATGATAACTTAAATAATGATAATATTTGTTGTCAATGTTTCCACACTCTAGTATGGTAGTAAAAATGCACTTTTATATGGATTTGGATGTCATGATAGTGTTATAACTTGTAATTTTAATATATATATGTGATTTAAGTGATATATTATTTTTTTGAGGTCCTAGAGATAGAAATGGCAATTGGAGCTTAAGAGGAAGTTTGTTTAATGCCAAAAAGTTATTTTTTGGACCCCTCACTATAGCTTGTCGAATAAACTTATATTAAAGGTTAAAATTGAGTTATTTAGGCTGAAATTATAGGGATTAAATAGTAATGGGATGTATCCTATGGTTTATATAAATGACTTACATGGTTTTTTCATGTATGTTTGAACTTATGCTAAAAATTGCATTTTTCTTGTATTGGGAAGGGCATTCTTAAGGCTGAAATGGGTGGTGAGTTTGTTGATCAGGCCCGATTGGAGGAAAATAACCTATTAATTAAAATTATCCTCACCATAAATGTGTTTCCAATGTCATTTTTTTGTCAAGAAGCATTGGAGCCAGAGTTATATGACCACAATATAAACTTTGACAACATTTATTGCCAGTGTTTCTATGATCTAGAATGGTAGTACAAATGTACTTACATGTAGATTTGAAAATCATGGCGGTGTTATAATATGTAATTTTACTATATGAACATGATTTAATTTATATATTCTTAGGTGGAGGTCCCAGAGGTAGGAATGCCAATTGGAGATCAAGAAGTTACTTGTTCAATACTAAAAAGTTGCATTTTTGGACCCCTCACTACAACTTGTCCAATGGATTTATCTCAAAGGTTACACATAAATTATATTGGGTGAAATTTAATGGTTTAAATTGGTATGTTATATATCTTATGGTTCATATAAATGACTTACTTTTTTTGTTTTACATGTGTTTGAACTTAGGCTAAACAATTGCATTCTTTTTGTATTGGGAAGGGCATTCTTGAGGCCAAAATGGGTGGTGGGTTTGTCAATGAGGAATAATGGGAGTGTAATAACCCATTAATATACATTAAATACCCACATTTATGTGTTTTTAATATTATTTTTTCATCACAAATCATCAAAATAATAGTTTTGTGAAACTCTCAACTTGTAAAACATGTTAAAACTTGGGTAAGATGCATTTTTGGTTGATTTGAGTTATATAAACTTGGGTAAGGGTTATAACATGTTAAAATTTATAAAATTATATTATAAATAAATATTTTAATAAATTAAAACTCTATTTTTATAAATTTACCTATTGGAGTAATAACTAGGTCTAGAGACCTAGAAACTTTAAAAGATAGAATTTGAGACTAAGAGCTCAATTTATTAGATATCTATAAAATGTTTTATTTATTATATGTTTTAAGACTTATATAAATAATTTAATTTTATCAATATCTATCCAAAGTGTCTTCAATAAGAGTGTTCAAAAGAAGGAGAGTAGATGTAAGAGATTGGTGACTAGTTAAGAGCAAACCTAATGAGTAATTAACTAGTTTAAAAGAAGATTGTTTGAGAGTGGATTTGAATAAAGTTGAGAACAAGAGTGGATAACTGAGGTTTGAATTATTCATTATCTTATATTATTTTAATAGGACTTTAATAGCCCTATGAAACATATAAGAGCAAACTATGCATTATGTGGTATTAGGGGATGATAAAGGGTTTTATCAAAAGATGGATCATTGTATCATGAGTGAATATTATATTTCAAGTCAAAAAGTTTTCCTTTTATCAAAAAAAATACATATATTAAATGTCAATTATTATTTTATCTTACAATTTTATCAAAGGTAAATATGCAAATATGAAGAAGTAGACCATGTACATGGTCACAAAAAGGAGTTGAGTGCAGAATAGGTATTGATAGAGATTACTCGAGAGGTGAGGGAAAATATAAACTATTAAGAATCATAGAAGGCATAAAAGAAGTATGCCTACTTTCAATAAAATCTAGTTATAAAGGCATTAGAGCTAGGTGAAGTTGAAATATTAGGTAGCTTATAAATATAGTTATTCGAGTGAGAAATTTGTAGGGTTTTATGAATGATTTTATGTCTTTGAATTATAAAATTTTGAACATGATTGTGTAGGGGTTTTAAGTGTAAAAAAAAATTGTTAATTATTAGTTGAAAAGTTGACAATGGATGATGACAAATGCAAAATATATAAGAGTGCCATTAGTCATTTTAAATACACACAGAGATAAAAACTTTAATTTAAAAAAATATGGGAGATCTAAGATTTATAGCATTGAAAATATTTTTTTTTAATAATCATTAATGTACAACATTAAATACGAGATCTGATAGATAAAAGTTTTCAAGATAAAAATTAAAATATATAATACCACACAATCAAATAAAAACTAAATATGAATTA
The DNA here is from genome assembly GCA_037957365.1 of Torreya grandis. Lineage (NCBI taxonomy): Eukaryota > Viridiplantae > Streptophyta > Pinopsida > Cupressales > Taxaceae > Torreya > Torreya grandis. Next base: position 151,518 of record JARHVA010010342.1, on the reverse strand, counting down.
CATAGATTGTCATAATATGCATATAATATAGGCACATGTGTGTAATGTCAATAATACACATATTGTCGTGATAGGCATACAAAAAATTACATCTACCAACATAGTATCTAATTTTGGTTGATTGTCATATACAAATATATAATGCCAAAAATGTATAAATTACCATATAGGCAAACAAAAAAGTACATCTCTTGTAAGACATCCTACACATCAAATAATATCCCTCTCTTTGTCTTCTTCAAAGAAGACTCTCCCTAGGATGAGCTGATAGTAGATTGATACCCATCTAATGCCTTGGATTATTCTAAGGTCTGACTATGGATCCTATGCTCATAGCTTGCTTGTAGCTGAACCTGTTCAAATATAAGTATTAATAAAAAATTAAAATAAAATACATTCAACCAACTATTAAGAAATAAATTTTAAACTAAAATAAAAATAAATTAAACATGCACTTACTGAAAGCTCATGGTCATGATCAATTTGTTTTTAATGCTCAAATAATTCAATGGTACGCTCAGATGTGTAAATACAAATCTAAAATATTGGATAAACATGAGAAGTTGAATTATTAATCATCTGACTAGGACTATTAGCTATTATAGGACAAACCTACATACACAATACATTCACATAAGTTATATTTTCTCCAAGTATATAGTCAAATTAATAAAACACTTATCTATTTTTACAATTTAAAATTACAAGTAAATATATACCTCTATTAGTTTTTGCGTAGATGATATTATAATAGAAATTCCTATGTTTGTCTCAGGTCATAAAGAGGGAGGAGTTTCTAATTAACCAATCAACTAGTCATGTAAACAAGGTTGCATGGGAATATATTTTAATGTACATATCATGAAAAGACAATGTAAACCAATAATTATATAAGTTTAACTACCATTCAACATGAAATGGAAAATAATAGAAAGTATTTTTAATGTTGTAAGTAATATAAAAATTGTAATACATGTAGGAAATGTGAGTGGAAGAGTAGGATCTGGAAATAATAGTATCACTTTGACAAGGAAAAGTTAGGGATAAAAAAAAGGAATAAAATACATATCAAGAACTTTGTCCTTACTTGAAAAACTTCTTTGGATAGAGTAGAATGAAAATAAGTGTCTATATGTTTATGATCCATCATGTGGTTTTCATATCTCTTGTTAGAGTATATTCAAGTCATTAGTCTACAGGTTCAAAGTGGTGAAACCCAAGTTTCAATACTCTCTCTTCAGGCATAGTTAGAAAGAGCATAACATACTCAATTTAAAGTGCCATTATAAATTATTAAAAGATGAGTAAGGGATAGGAGATATATATGAAATTAATTTAAACACATTTAAAGTTTCAATACTATTCATAAAACTCAAAATACATCAGAAGACTATATATATCCCTATTAGTAATAATTCTGATTTTGCATAATCATAAAAGAAGACCATATAGAGTTCTTGGAAATAGAGTTGATGTTTTAAGGTATTGTGGATGTTGTAGGATATTTCTTTTCCATATTTTTTATTAGTTTAATTTATCTCAAATGAAGGTAAATGGTCCTAGGGATTTATTATGTCCTATTTATTGACATAGTCATGATAGAGGGGTACAATTTTTTTGTAAAACTACTTGTTGGGAATGATTTAATATTGATAAAGTAAAATTAATAGTTTCAGAAGATGCATGGGGTAATTAAGATAAATTTCAAAACTTATAAGCTTTGATTATGGTCAAAAGGTCATTTTTGCTCATTTATTATCCTCTCAGGTAGGTGCAGGATTGAGACAACACAAGTTAGGGTTTGAAATTAGAAAATGAGATAACAAGTGATTTAACTAATGAAAATTTAATAAAATTTGTGGAAAGGTGTATTTATATAGGATGAATGGGATTTTTATGGTTCAAATATGATTTAAGTATGTATGGTATGGTTTCATAGTCAATAACCTTGAATTAGTCGTAGGTGACCTAATTAGTCCTGAAGGGTGTCATGTTAGGTGTTCTTCAAAGAGTTTTAAATTATGAAAGTTCCTATATGAGATATGTGATGTAAATAGGTATATAAATGTGGGTTTGGTTTGGTTTGGATATTTGTAGTTTACTCAAAACAAGGAGGTTTGCCTAAAAAAGGGCTAGTAGAAGAAATGTATCAAAGAGGAAAGAAGAGTTAAGTGAAGAGTTGAATCTTGGGGGTTGTGTGGAATGGTTGGATGCATGAAATGAGATGTAATTGATTAGGTACATGATCTTATGCATATTTTGGAAGGAAAAAATCAAATTACTATGTTGACCTATGAAAACACATAAGAAGATTTTAAAGAATAGAGCAAGGATAAAGAGAGAGAACATGAAAACATAGTATAAACTAAGGAGGTTGATGTTAAAATAAAAGATTTCATAGGTAGTTGATTATTAAAATGACTTCAAGAAGAGAAGGAAGATTAAGTGAATATAAGGAGGCTTCAAATCCATTGAGTAGGTAAGAGTGAACAAGAAAGACGTAGTAAATGCAAAATGATCAAAGAGATAAAGAGGGTGAAGACAGAAGACAAAGAAGGACAAGAGAAGATTAGAGTTGGGTATTTGGTAGAGGTAAGTCTATGTTTCCATCCATATTAGGGAATCTTGGTAGAACATATGCATCAAAGTACTTGATAGATAAATTTATCTTAAACTTACAAGGCAAATATACATAGACTAAATGTACATAGGAATAATATTAACTTAGAATTTCACATCTATATAATTAAAATGTGTCATCCTAACATAGTAATATGTAGTAGTAGATGGGCTAGTAGCTAGATCCAAAAAATGTAAACAATCGCTACATCAAATAAAATGTTGTAAATATTGACTGTGATGATGAAAGCATCATCACCTCCTATGACATAAAAAATGGCATATATATTATTAAATTTATATGTTAATTATTTGTTAGCCAAATTTAATTTGCAACTATAACTTAAATTTAACATGACATATATACAAAACATACCTACATCTGCGTAGTGATTGATGTCTGAACACCAAATGTGCATGCCAAAAACTCAGTACTCATAATAATATTATCTAAGCCTTCTAAATCACTAGTTCCATCATCATCAGAATGTCAAGTACACATATCTCCATAAGAACTAAAAGTGTGGGGTTAGGTATGGACACTAGGTGGCATATCTCTAGCATAGGTCTTTGAGATCCTACTCATATGTTGAATAAGTGTATCAGTGACTGAACTAAGATCATGCAAAGTGTTGATTATGACTTGATGAACTATAGAGGGGATATTGGGCTCAATTTTCCTTTCGGTATAGATCCTTTCAAGTCAATTAGGCACATGATGTGTACCTAGTTGATCTAGTGTAGAGATTTTCCTTTGGCCCTAAAACTCACTAAAACCAAATTATATTAGAATATCATTGAGGACAAACTCATAGTATAGTTTCTTCAAAAAATACAATTGGACATCATGGTTTTTATATGGTGGATATTTAAACACCATCCATCATCAATCCCAAAAATTAGCTGTGATTAAATTATAGTGACAATGATGAATTGTTATCGAGAATGGCGCATTAGTGGTTGGCTTAATGAATAAGTTAGAAATGGAGGATTTGGATATTCATTTGTTCTTGATCTCAAGTTCTAAATTTTTTTCAAAATAATAATCCCTAAAACTATCCTGATATGAAATCTATATGTCAATTTAGTTCGTTATGGAGTCAATATGACCTAATAATGTGTCAAGGTAATTACATATATGGATGTGGAGGGGGTTGGTGGAAGTAAGATCCATCATCCTCACAATTAATTCTTCAATTTAAATTTTATTTCCCATGATGTTGTCAATTAGAATCTCCTGACTACATGGGGGATTTTGTGGAACTTTAGGATGGATAGGTGGAGGGATGAGAGGAGGAACAAGAGGGTTTTGTGGAGGGTTAGGTAAAGAGTTAGGAGGATAAATAAGGGGGTTCTATGGAGGGTTATGAGGGTTAATAAGATGGGGTACTCAAAAAAAATATTACAATTAAAAATTACTAAAATTATTAAAAATTAGGGTTAAACAATGAAAATAATGAAAAATTAGGGTTAACAAGTGTAGATTTTTTAGCACTTACCTATGCTACATGGAATCATAGTCAATGAATAGATTTTTGGGTTGAATTTAGTAGCTTTCTCTCAAGTTTTTATCTCTCCAACACAAAATGCAATCATATAAGGTAGGGTTAGCAAAGGAAATTTGAATGTAAAAAGATGAATTTGCATTTGGTTTTCATTTTTTCGTGACATAGGTAACATGATCATGTTATTGACATGATTGCATTATTAAAAACAATAATAATGTGATCTTATTAATAACATGATCATGTTATTATTTTAAATAATGAAATTATGCTATTTAATAATGTGATCATGTTATGGATTAGTAATTACCAAGACATAATTTAAATAACATGATCATGATGATTAAATAACGCATACCAAAAATGTCCATGTAATTATCCCCCAACTTCATGCACTTACCCTACAGATTTTGTTTATTCATTATCATTATATTATCTAAGCAACTAAAATAAGATGAAGATATATGCACACATACATACATATTAGTATATAAGTATATTTATGTGTTTTGAAAGAGTGTTGACATAATCCTTTTAACATAAAAAATCTTTGCATGTGTGTTCAACTAATTTATCTTAATTTTAACTCATACTATTATAAAAACTAGTTTTAGGGCAAATAGAAAAGTTACATAGATCTAAAATACTTATAATTATGTATGAAGTCATGTTAAGATATGACTATACTAGGAAATCTGGTTATGCTAATTTAAGTGTGTGTGTGTGTGTGTGTGTGTGTAGATACACATACACATGTGTATGTGTATACGTATGAGTATGTGTATGTGTATGTGAAAATGAATGTGTATGTGTATGTGTGTATATAAGTACACACACATAAAGAGATATGTATATGTATATGTCTAACATGTGTGTGTGTGTGTGTGTGTGTGTGTGTGTGTGTGTGTGTGTGTGTGTGTGTGTGTGTGTGTGTGTGTGTGTGTGTGTGTGTGTGTGTGTGTGTGTACATACATGATCACTTACCCCAGAAGAGTGTATATTAAATTTTAGAGACTTAAGTATTTAATTAATCATAACTCTTGTCTCTATGTTAGAGTATTCTAAACTGAAGTTATATAATGTTTGTTAGTATAATAAGGACCCTAGTTATGGAAATGAGTAGTATATATAGGCTTGAAATATAGGCACCTTGACATATATTCAAGTTATAATTATTTATTATGGATATTATATGGAAATTTTGTCAATATTATTTATAAATAGAGTAAATATGTTAATTCTACATTGTGGGTCAGTAAAGTATACAAGGGCAAACTTATAAAATATATGTTTATTTTTAGACTTTTGCAATGACATGATTGTTCATTTAATATGTAAATGTAGGACAAACACTGTATATAATATATGACCAGAATATTACCTAGATTTATTATAGTTTTTTTATATTTTAGAGAATGATGATATAAACAAATGTGGAAGAGTAAATGGGTAGTTATAGTTCCATTCCCTAATGAAGGGTACTCAATATTCTTGGAATTTTTTTTTGACTGTGTATTGAATTTGATTATATATTTATTTGTAAAAACGGTGCTAAAAATTGATTTTATTCTTGTTTTAATTTTAATGTACATATCTATTATGAAATTAAATGGATTACATAGGACTTATTATTAGTTGTATATTAGTATTAGCTTTGTATACATGCATGAATGAGCATTGTAGTAGAAAGATATGTTTGATAAAAATACATAGAAATAATTGATTCTTATTATAGTCTAACAAACATATCTAATATAGGATCAAGTGCATTGATAAATATTTGATGCCAACTTAATGGTAAGTGATTGGAATCATTTATATTCTTGATTAATGATTGTTTGCATCAATTATTATTGTAAGGTTATTATGCTTTTTTTATTTTGAATCTTTATATGTAGATGGTATGTGGATAAGATGAGATACATATATAAGTATGCTAGTGGGTAACTCATATACTTAACCCCTGATATCAAGTTAAGTCATTATTAAATATTAAACAATGTTATGTGAGTGAAAATGATGTAGATTCTTATATCTAAAATTCTATACTAAAACTTTGGCCAAAGTCATGTTATATCCGAGACATTGAAATTTCATTGTACTTATAGTTTACATGTATTTTATGATATCAGGTAGATAGAGGAATGGATTCCATGGTCTATTTGATTATTTTATGTAATAATTATACTACACACATGGGTTCTAATTTTTTTTAAATTCACACTATTCCTATATGCATCGTCATGAAGGGTAGAGCCACTCCTAGTACATAGGTTTGTGGGAGATTGTTGTTATATGTTTGGATTTAAATTACTCAAATGATGATCTTCCTCTATAATATAATTCCACCAAAATGGACTATATTTAGGCCATGTTGTGGATCATGGAGTTGTTTAGTATCTCACTTGTATCGATGCACTTCTTGTTATATATACTTTACATTATACTACATTGTACCTTATTTATGGATGTATATTCAACACAATAATAGTTTTGTATTTTTATATTATTCTAAAAATATAAACATTAGTGGATTTAAGCACATTTTTGATTGGTTTATTGTCTATATCGGTATTGGATATACTAGCTTAATTCTAATATACTTGGTTGATAGTTAGTCAACTTATATTCTACTTTATTTCTTGAGTAGTAAATGGAAATCATTTATCCACATGGATAATGTTATTTAATCATTAATTACTTATGATTGATTTAGTTTTGTACTACTAAACATATAATTATAGATATTATAACAATAATTACATGTTTAAAAAAATAAGTGCAACTATTAACTAGTCCAGTGGGGTCTAACATTATGTTATTAGAGCTTAAGGTTTATCTCTCCATCCAAACGAGTTCACTAATTTAATTATATTCTCCTAATTTTCATAACGGAGAATGGGATGAGATAAATATAGTGGAGAGGGACCCTCTAATGTAAACCCTTTAGCTAATCCTAATTAGATAGCATTCAAACAAGCTAAAAAACATGATTATACTCTCACTATTTTAAATGAGACTAGAGAAAAAATGGATGTTATTCAGTAAGAAATACATATACCTAAATAAGAAGAGGAATACAAATTTTCAAAGGAAAAATCAACAGATAAATAAATTCCTCATGAGCAAGGACATGAGGAAGTGCAACAAGCTTTTAGAGCTCAAGTAGTTGTAAAACTTGCTTGTGACATGAAGAAAGTAAATCCACCCAATTTTTATGACATGGTTTTGGGTGATGGATCTAGAGTTTGGCTCATAGATATGGAAAAGTAATTTGATATTAGAAAATATTCTTAGGTAATAAAGGATTTATGGTAAACTTATAAACTAGTTAGTGAACCAGAAACATGGTGGGATAACAAGATGCTCGTAATGAATATGGATTATACTACCACCACATGGAAAGAATTTGTGACTCTTTTCAGAGAAGGGTGTTTACCTTATCTCTATTTTTACTAGAGTTTGATAGATTTTCTCAACTTGAGGCAAGGGGATTTTTCATTCAATGAGTACCAAGAGTAGTTTGCAAAGTTCTTGATGTATGTTCCATAGTATTATAAGGATGAGCATTTTTATATTAAAAAATTTAGATTGAGTGTGAAGTGGATATTCATGGACAATCTACCATGAATAGGTTTTTGAAAAGGATATGAAATAATATTATAAGTTGAAGTCACTAGAAAAATTCAGAGATAAGTATATGAATAAGTTTTGTGGTTCCAAGATATACTTCAAAAAGAAGAACTAGAATAGAATGGTAGTTCCAAGAACTAGTTCAACAATCATAACACAATATTTGGTAATACTTATGGAAACAAGAAACCATGAAGTAACTATAGAGAAGGATATAAGGGTACATATCAGGTTGAGAGGAAGGTACCACTAGGAGGATGTTTTACTTGTGGAGGAGATTGCTATGAAAAATATTATCTTCAGTGGAAGACAAATGGCAAAAAAGAAATAGCATAACCTCTTATTCATAAAAGGGAACCTTCCAAAAGTGTTTCCACATAACTATGGACAATTGAAAAGATGAATTTCAAGTTTCTCTTATCAAAGTATTAGGTATTATATTTGGACATCCAATTAATTTTTTTTATTCATACTAGATCTAATGAGTGCTTTATTTCTCCTAGAATACTAAGTAACTTATCTAAGAAATCTAATTTTATGGAAATGCATCGCTATTATAGTATGGTAATGAGTCCAAGGTCAAGGTTGATTGATTTATCATTGAGGTATAAATCATGTTATAATAATTCACCAAGGATGTTGATATTCATACATCACAAGTAGGGTCAAATGATGTGATCTTATGAGTGAATTGGCCTTTTAGGCATAAATCCAAAGTTGACTATTTCCTTAAAAAGGTTGAATGTATAGATGATTTGGGAAGCCAAACCCATATAAAATTGAACTAGAGGGATTTAAATCTTAGGTAAATTTCAATAATCAATTTAAATATGTCTTAGTATAAAGGATGCCAAGTATTCCTATTCAAAATGGATGAAGTTGATGAAGCTAAAGAACCCACCTTGGAAGACTCTCACTTTTTCCAAGAATTTTAAGATGTTTTTCCACATGACTTTATAGGTTTACATCTTATAATTTAACTTAATATCACTATTGATATCATTCTGGGGTAAGAAACATAGTCTAAGGAACCGTTTAGGATGACACAAACATAACTAGTTGAGTTAATGGTACAACTTCAAGATCCATTGGCCAAGTGTTTCTTAGTGCAGTGCACCTATAGTCTTTACCAATAATAAGTATGGAAACCTTCTTATATGCATCAATGAATTCATTCTTTACATGGAAATGATAATAATGGTATGAATTGCCTCTCATTGATGATATTATTGATTGAATACATAGTGGAATAGACTTTTCGAAGATTGATTTCCATTCAAGGTATCATCATTTAAGGATTCAAGAGGAAGACATTGTGAAAATAGCTTTGAAAAAATGTTATGTAGCATAAACAGTTAACAATACTTCCTTTTCGGTTAATGAATACACCAACAATATTCATGAATCTCATATATAATACATTTAAATATTATTTTGATCAATTTGTGTTATGATTTTTGGATGACATCTTCATCTATTATAAGAGTAAGGAAGAGCATATTGAACACTTGTAACTATTTTCACAACATTTTTAGAAGGACAAGCTTTATGGAAAGTTTTCCACCCGTGACTTATTTCAAATAAATGTCCAATATTTATTACACATAATCTCTATAGAGGTAATTTATATTGATCCAACTAATATTAGGGCCATCATGAATTGGCTTGCACCCAAAAATGTGTATTAGGTACATAGTTTCATGGGATTAGTAGGGTACTACATGATGTTTGTACCTAATTTATCCAATATAGATAACCCAATTACCTCTCTTCGGTGAAAATAGAAACATGTTGTGTGGTAAAAAAAGTGTGAAGAAGAAGCCTTTCATGTTATAAAATAGATGCTTACATAAGCACTAGTACTATGAATTTTAGATTATAATGGACATTTTTTATTTCTAAAATATGCTTTAGGAAATGGTTTAGAGGGAGTTCTCATGTAGGATGGTTTAGTTTTGGCCTATGCGTCTAGGAAAATGAAGCCTTATTAGGCAAATTATGATCCTCATGACCTCAAACTTATTTCTCTAGTTCATGCCTTGCATGTCTGGAGACATTATTTGTTGTGTAAGCCTTTTGATATCAATATTGATAACTTACATCTTAATTATATTTTCATCCAACTTAATCCCAATGCTCATTAGAGGTAGTTGCTATAATTTCTATCAGATTATGATTTTGATATCATCTAGATTAAGGTAAAGGAAAATAGAGTTGCATATGGCCTTATCCATAGAAGATACATTGCATCATTGGATATAATTACGATTAAATTCTAATATAAGGTAATAAATTTCTCACTTGGTGATGATTTATATGAACAAGCTAAAAAGTCTTTGGCTGAAAACTCTTTAATTAATAGATATCAAGGTTTCTAATTTGTGAATGATTTAATTTTAAGGTGAAATGAAAGGATATATGTGCATAATAAGGAAGTTTTCAAGAATATTACGCTTAAGGAATTGCATAGTGATCTATATTCAAGGCATCTAAGAGTGAATAAATTAGTAGTAAAGTTAAAACCTTTGTATTTTAAAATGTAATTGAAAAGGATGAAACTATTTTCATGTCAATATGCTTAGAGTTTCAGTGATTCAAGGATAAAAATGTGCATCCAAATGGGTTATTATACCCACATTCTATACCTAAATGGAAAATAAAAGTTATTAATATCGATTTTCTGTAGGGTTTGCCTATGTTTAGTAATTCTCATGACACTATCTTGATAGTTGTGGATAAAATAAACATGGTAGCTCATTTTATTCCTGATATTATAAATGATTATGCACATATGCTTTATAAGAGGTTTGTGAAATAAATTTATAGGTTTTATAAAAAATATTATTTTGAATAAGGACACTAAGATGACAATTTTGATAGACTTTAAATTTAGCTTTGGTAACTAAGCTGAATTTTAGTATAAATTACCATCAAGAAATGGATGGAAAAATAAAGAGTAAATCATATCATAGAGGATATTTTGAGGATGTAGTGCATAGACTATAAATAAAAATGTGAATAATACCTATCATTGGTTGATTTTACTTACAACAAATCACACTAATCAACTATTAAAATGGCTTATTTTGAGCCATTATATGGTAAGGAGTGCATAAAATGAATAAGTTAGGACAAGATGGAAGATAAAGTGGTTTTTGCACCTAATACACTTGCTAAAAATATAAGTTCAATTAAAATCAATAAGGTAGAGGTTAATTGAAGCCAATAATAGGAAGAAATGTTACCTTGATCTAAAAAGAATAACAAGGCAGTTCTTTGTTGGGGATTGATTTTTTCTATGAGTTAATCCTAAAAGGAGTGAAATAAGGTATGGTAAATGAAAAAAGTTTCCACCTAGATATGTGGGATCTTTCAAGGTTCTATAAATTGTTAATCCTAAAGAATATAGGCTTTTATTACCACCAACTCTAGTATAAATGCATAATATTTTTCATGTTACATATCCTAAAAAGTATATTATTGATCCTACACAAGTTTTAAATGGGAATGGATTATAGGTTTGGGATATAAGGATGGTCACAATAGAATAAATTAGAATAATTGGTTCTTTTAAGCTTATTTTTTGTAATAGATAAGTGTCATTATGTAAGGTCCATTGGGACCAATCTTCTAAGAATAGTGCTACATGGGAGGACTATAAGGAGTTAATGATATTATTTACTCATTTGTTTGCTTATTATTTTTAGTTAACATTATTTATTTGTATAATAAACAACAATTATATTTTTTTAAACTTTATC